>VZTF01006514.1:985176-1095199 GCA_013397755.1 Cnemophilus loriae | reverse complement strand
GTGAGGGATAGGCACAGGTGCTGTGAGGGACGGGCACTGATGCCGTGAGGGGCGAGCGAGCACAGGTGCCGTGAGGGAGGGGCACAGGTGCCGTGAGGGGCGGGCACAGGTGCCGTGAGGGAGGGGCACAGGTGCCGTGAGGGATGGGCACAGGTGCCGTGAGGGAGGGGCACAGGTGCCGTGAGGGAGGGGCACAGGTGCCGTGAGAGGCCAGCACCGGTGCCGAGCCGGTGAATCCCCGTGGTGGAACGGACCTGTGTAATTGGGCCCGAGGCAGGTGTTGGCAGCCCCTGGATGCGGGGCTGCCTTGGAGGAGCATCCCCGCGGGGAGGTGAGCGGTCAGGAGTGAGCCCTGCCCGCCACGGCTCAGCAGAGCCTCTCGAGTGACTGTGTTCAAACCGCACAGGTTCAGGTGTGCGCTTCATGCTTACGGGCTAATGGGTGCCAGCTTTCAGTATATTGGTGTTCCATCGTGGAAAAACCGGGCTCCCTCCTTCCCTTTCTGCAATTTTCTACTTAGGAGCATTAATGCAGGGTTACAATTATGTTAACGCTGAGCAAATTGCTTAAAGGACTTTAAAAGTCCTTGTAATTGAGCGACAGATGCTTATGACTGAATCCATTTAAATATTCAATATCAGACTGTCAGGATAAGATTAGAACATTTTGATCTTGATATTCTGATTCTCTCAGTGCTGATTGACTGATAAGGCAGGTTGTCCTACACAGAGGAGAAGAATTAGAGAAGCACTGAATTTTGCCTCTGTAAGCCTTTGATATAGGCTGGGGGTTTAAAGAAAATAAATTATTCATAAGCAGTAAAAGGGTTTTTTTTTTTCTAAATAAAGAATTTGCAGAGATGGAAAATAGTAATTCAATAATGTCATATAAAACAATAATGTGATGTTGACTAGAGACCAAACACAGCATTGAATCCAAGTGACTTTAATATGTAATGTATAATATGGTAACTAAAATATAATACATAAAGCATATGTACATTAGATATGACATATCTGAAAAATAGTTAACAAAATACGTTAAACAGCATAGAAATGCGTATATCTTAGTTACATAATAAATCATGTTTGTACTGAAACTTTATTAATCCGCTACTCAGATTTTTAAAAGTTACTTCCTTCAGATTTCTTCCCTAACCTTGAACTTAAATCTGCACAAACCTTTTTTTTAAGTGTGTGTATACACACTTATTTTATATATATATGTATATATATATATGTACCATGCATATACATCGTCGATCCAGGAGTTTTACTCTTTTCATTAAGTAGAAGTCAGAATATGTAACGTTGTCCTCTCTTAAACATTCCTCATTTTACCTGCGACTTTATTGTGCGTCCTGTGCATTTGCTGCAAAGTGTGAGCACTTACAATATCCTGCCATCAAATGCTCCAGCTTACTCAGAACAATGGAATATTGTGAGTGAAGCAAAGTATTGCTCTGGGACTTGTGCCTCAGTTCACATCCCTTACATCTGGCTGGGATACCTGGCTGCCATTTTAATACTTTGCTTTTGGAAGGAACACTTACCTGACGATTTGTGTGGCTCTGGTATTTCTTCCCACACTTTTTTTCAGGCATTTTTACTAGTATGAGATTATTTGCACTGCATTTTTTTTTAAAGGGGTGAGTGCTCTCTCCACTCACAGCAGTAAGTGTGGGTTTGTTAAGGGTGCTCTACCTGATCTTTGTGCTGGGAGTTCCAAAAATACCTCTGAAATTCCACTGAACTCTTCATTAAAAGAAGGAATGTCCAGGACTGATGTCTTGAGAAGAACATAGGGTTTTTTTAAATATTTTTTTCCAGAACATTTTTTTTTACATTTTAATGAACCATAAGATGAAGAGAAGGGGGAACTCTTTTTTTCCTTTTTGGAGGTTGTCTTCAGCACAAAGGTATTGTTCTTTTCATTATTATTCTGATCTTTGTCACTGACCTGGTCACTGCTTCCATTCTTGCAAAAACAGGACAGGAAGTAGATGAACAGTTTCATACAAGCTGCTCCGAAGTTTTGTACCCACAAAAATCCAAACCAGTTTTCATAATTTATCTTGATTTTCTGCTATATCCATTGAAAAGTTAAAAAAAAAAATCCACCTAACACCAAAGGGGAATAACAGTAAGTTAGGCTGAATGCAGGCTGAAGAAAGCTGGTCTCACAGCTACAATACTGCATGAGAAATTGAATACTTACAAGCAGTGAATATTTAACATACACATTAATTTCACCAGCATGTCTTCATTTGTTAAACAGATGTTGCTTGGGCAATATAACAAGTTTAATTTAAAGATTCTCCTTTAAACTCATGTACAGCTGATCTTAGTAAACGCCTTATTCAATATGACCTCGAGGAGGGAAATTTTCTGCTGGTTCTTTAAATGGAGACTGATTAAGCCCTAAATATTTTTGAGCTTTCCCCAGCATTGCATTAGCAGCCATGCAACTCCGCAGGGAGAACTAGAACAGGCTACCCACAAGCATTTTTTCCATGGTGTGTAATGCAGCTCCACAGTTGTTCTTTTGGCAGCATGGATTGAGCCCAGGACCTTCGAGTGTCAGAGTGCAAGTGTGAGGAGGCTGCACAGCAAGATCACTTCCCTGGACTTCAGGAGAACAGACTTTGGCCTCTTAAAGGATCTGCTTGGTAGAATAACATGAGGTAAAACCCTGGAGGGAAGATGGGTCCAAGAAATCTGGTAGATTCTCAAGGATCATTATCTACAAGCTCAGAAGAAACACATCCCAAAAATAAATAAATAAAAAAAAAGGAAATCAGGCAAAAAAGCCAGGAATCCTGCACGGATGAACAAGAAGCTCCTGAACAAACACAAAAAAGGAAGCCAGTGAGGGTGAGAGCAAGAACAGGTAGCCTGGTAGGAATACACAGAAATTGTCCTCACCAGAATTGTCCAAGCAGCCAGGAGTTAGATTAGGAAAGCCAAAGCCCTGATAGAATTAAATCTGGTCAGGGATATCAAGGGCACCAAGAATAGGTTCTATAGGTATGCCAGTGATAAAAGAAAGATTAGGGAAACTATGAGCCGTGTCTGGAAGGAAACAGTAGACCTGGTTACTCAGGATACAGAGAAGGCTGAGTTACTAAAAGACTTTTTTTCCATTGGTTTCCACCAACAACTGCTCCAGCCACACTGCTTGAGTTCACAGAAGGCAAAGACACTGGGAAAATGAAGAGCTGTGCACTGTAGCAGAAGATCAGATTCAAGAACATCTAAGCAACCTGAAGGTGCAAAGGTCCATGGAATCTGATGAGATGCATTTGCAGGTCCTGAGGGAACAGGTGGAAGAAGTGGCTGAGCCACTACCAATCATATTTGAGAAGCCACAGCAGTTCAGCGAAGTTCCCAATGACTGGAAAAGGGGAAACATAACCCCATTCTTAAAAAGGAAAACAAGGAAGACCTGGAGAACTACAGACCAGTCAGTCTCACCTCTGCGCCCAGCAAGGTCATGGTGCAGATCCTTGTGGAAACTGTGCTAAGGCACATGGGAAATATGGAAGTGGTTGGGACAGCCAGCATGGCTTCACTGAGAGCAAATCATTCTGACAAATTTGGTGGTGTTACAGTATTAGTGGACAAAGGGAGAGCAACTCACATCCACATAAACCTGTGCAAAGCCTTTGGCACTGTCCCACATGGCATCCTTGGCTCTTAACTGGACAGTGGAAGGGCCCCTCAGTGGATGAGGAAGTAGCTGGATGGCCACGCTCAAAGAGCTGTGGTCAACAGCTCGATGTCCAGTTGGAGAGTGACACGTGACATTCCTCCAGGGCTGGTTTGGGACTCGCCCGGTTTAACATGGACAGTGGGACCAAGTTCACCTCAGCAAGTTTGCCAGTGACACCAAGATATGTGGGGCAGTCAACACGCTGGAGGGAAGGGATGCCATCCAGAGGGACCTGGACAGGCTATTTATGTCAATGCTGGACCTGTGTAAGAGCAGTAAAAGCCCATCTTTCTTGTCTGTGTTCGTTCCCTCTGGTTTGCAGACAGCAGCAGGCACTGGTTAGCTGTTACAGATGAGCTGGGCTTAGAGGGAGAAGAGCAGCAGCAGGAGAAACACCAGTTTGGGAGGTAAATAAAGTTAGACAAATCATTTGTTGCTCTGCGCCTGTAGGGTGGGAGAAATAATAGCCTCCTTTGAAATACTGTCTCCTTTGCTATGCAGGAGCAAGATGACTCTTTTTTCTTTCTGTTGCCTTTCTTTTCCTCCATGAAGTCGGTTACTCAGCCTGAAATCCAGGGAAGAGATGTGAAATGTGCTACAAGGATGAGAAATTCTGCCTCTGCTCCCTCGAGGTTCTGGGCTCTTCATTACAAGACATGTTGGTGAGCTGAAGGCAGTGAAGGAGGCTGCTGTGGTAATTGCAAAAGGAAGGGGATCTCTTGTGTGAGGAATGCTGGTTTTTGTACAGACTGTCTGTTGCTGGAATATTCAGCCCTATGTTTATTTTTATTTGATTAGCTCAATTCTAGTGTGTCACTTAGTATTTTAGGGAAAAATGCCTGTATGACAAACTGCTTGGCATTTCAGGCTCTTGTAGGTTAAATGGCAGCTTCGAAGCAGTCTTCAGAAATACTGTTTTGTGCCATGAAAGAGGGTCTTAGACACTTATAATCTATATTTTCAGGAGATAGTTGTGGTAAAATGACTACATTCTCAAAGTTGGTTTGTGCTGGCAGTCTTGGGGTATTGGAGAGAGAAGCTCTCCTCTTCGTAAGTGTAGAATAATACTGAGAAAGTTCCATAGCTAGGGGATGTGATTTCATTTTATAGCTTCGTAGACCTGCTATATCATGCATTTTAAAATCCAGATTCTGCAAAATGCAGACATCTCATAAATACTGTGGTTGTATAGTCTTTACATTATTAATGATCAAAGGAAGAAATTAACTTTCAACATCAAAATTCAGGCCTCTAATCTAAGGTAATTTTCCCTTGCTGCAGTTCCCAGCCTCATGTCCTTCTTCCACTTTTCCCCACGACAGCAAATCTCAGGGCAAAGATACAGCCCCTAAATACTGTCCAAGGCAGGACACCAGCGAGGAGGTTGCAAAGATCTCTACAAACACACCATGGCCACAGGGGACCATTTAATGATCAGGTTTCATTAGAAAAGCATAGTTGGTTTTTTTTCAATTTATTCTCAAAATATAAGACAGCCAAGACCAGATTCGAACTGAGGTATGAAAAAGACTGTTCTGTTAAACTAATTCCAAGAATGCCACAAAAACCTGAAAACTGGGTTAACAATGTATCTTCTCTAGTACTTTGAGAACAGTTTTTCAATTAGCAAAGGAAGACTTCATATAAGATTAAGTACAGCTGTTGTCATGGATATTAAAAACATTTTCTCTCATTTAAAATGGAATCAAATAATTTATCTTCTTGGTGGTGATTTTCACCTATAACTCATTATTCTACTCACAATTTCTGCTATGATAAACACATGTCTTTGGGCAATATAGGGCATGCTATATTCTGCTTCCTGATATTTTTGTTTGTTTAAAAAATACCTTTTCCTAGGCAGTAAATCTTGCCATACCAGTGTAATCTGCAGTCTAGAACCTTGTGGTTTGGTTGCCATAAAATATAAAAAGCTTTTCTCTAGAATTAAAGAAAAATTAGTACAACAGAAAACAATTTTACCTCTTCATAACAGCTTCCCAAATGAAAGCTCATTCTGCACATACCTGTGTTTTAAAAATACAGTGATATTTTCAATTGTTGTGTGGCACAATATGACAGAAATATGCTATCATTTTTTTCTTAAACCTTATCATGGCATGATTTTTTTTCAAAATACTACTGAACTCGGGTTTGGTTTTGTTTTTAAAAAAGAGTATTAGTTACCAGCCATCTGCAAATATGGCTTCAGGGGTGTGTGCTTCTCCAGAACTCCTAACTGGGCCTGTCATTCCGACAGACCAGCATGGTTTTCTGCTGCAACACCTCTGGTGAGATCTCTGGAGAGAAATCCTTGTTGATTCTGGTCGTGGTATAACGTCATGGAACTGTCATGCTATGCTGTGTTGGGGGGTGCATCCATATCTACAAAAGGATTCTTCAGTGTTGCACCTGCAATAGAAGCAAAAACATCTGAAACATTCACACATTTGTTTCAGGTTTTTATTTAAAGTATATTGGTGAGCGAATGAAGGAAAATAACTAAAACCAGAAATAAAAACTGGCTACCACCAGAATGTAACCAGGGTCAGGTTAGCTATGACAAAAGAATTTCCTGTTGTTTAGACAAACTAGTCTAGAGTGATGTGTCAACTTTGTACCATATGCCACCTGCATCTTCCTGCAAGTGTCTTTTTAGCAGGAGTTTTGTCATTAGGCTTCTGAATTTTCCTGAGATAAGTAAAGCAACCCCCAAAGCCCTCACTATTTCTAAAAATGTGGTTATATTTTTCGTGATTCCTTCCAGTGAGGCAGTGCAATGGTTTCCCAGTCTTTTTGCAGAAGACCCTCACTTAAGGAACCGAAGGTGGAAAGCCACAACCAGTTCTGTTTTGCCTTAATATTCTCCTACCAACTGCAGCTTTCCCATTGCCCCTCCCACCCAGCCCAGACCTCCCAGCTTTCCCTTTCTTTGTTGTTGTCCCGTTCTATTCCTGTGACATCTCTGTCTCTGCTGCTGTCGCGGGCAGCAGTGGCACTAAACCAGAGCAAATACATTTGGTCAGATCAATCTGTTTCTCTCTGGTGTCATTTGTTGCCCTCTTGCAGGCAGAGTCCTTTCCTCGAGCTCATCTAAGTGACTCTCTCCGTGGGTTGGAAGGCACTAATGTAAAGAAGTCCAGGTTGAACGAGGCAGCAGAGGAAAGAATATGCCTACTCCTCCCTGGATGTCTTGCTAAGCACCTGCCTAAGGTACTCCTACAAATATTATCAGATCAGCTGAGACAGACCTCTATGGTGTATTGGGACTAACAGGCTCTCATAGATGCAATTCAGAGTATGGCTCTGGCTGCACTCTCGATTCCCTTGTGCCAGCTGCAACCTCTGCCCATGGTGAGGAGCAGGCATCAGAACTGTGACCGGGCAGGCAGTGCAGGGCAGCCTGACTGATAGACAGGACCGGGCATCCCTAGGAAGAGACTTGGTCACCAAAGCCATCTCTGTGTCAGTGGGAGCTCGCTCTTACCCAGTGCTCAGTGAAAGCTCTGAAGCATGTACAATAGGTCTTAGAAATTCAACTGATAAAAGTCACCCCAGAAACCAGAAAAATCTTAAAATGTGCTTAGAGGTGGCTTACTCAAGTAAAAACCAGTTATTGTCCCTTTACTATCTTTACATTTCATGTAACTGGAAGTATAAATATAAGACGTCTCTGTACTCCTTCAATACTCGAGGGGTTATTCTTACTCAGAAACTGATGCTTAGGCTCTCCTGTACACAACCAGCTTGTCAGTGTCCCTAGGCAGTAGCAGAAATGGCTCTCCAGTTTGTGCCCATGCTCGAAGTGCTGGGAATAGCTGCATTCCTGCCTGCTGTGCTGACCCAGGCACGCTTCCCAAGCAAGGAGGAGGCCTAATCCTCCGAGAATCCCAAGCACAAATACTGCAGCGGCATTTGGCAGGCCAGCACAGGAATTTGCGATATTCATACGCTTGCTACAGTTTGTTTTCCTTGATCTGGAGGCTGTTTTTCCACGGGCTGGAAGGCACCGATGAACCAGATTCCCCCTGTGGCACAGTGCGGTGCCGGCGGGAGCTGCGGAGCGGATTTTCCCTGCGGAGCCCAGGCCAGCACTGCTGGTGGAGCACTGACCTCTCGCGGCTGAGCTCCGGCTCCAGGCCCTGGCTACCGTCCCCTCTGTGTGGCTCTGCTGGAGCAGCCTCAGGCTGCAGGGTCCGAGCTGTGGAATTTTTACATGATACATCTATTTTGTGACTGGGCTTTCTGTCACCGGATTGATGAGGCCAGGCCGGCTGCAGTGAGGAGTTTATCAGGTTTACTCCCAAGTTGTATAATTTCTACAGTCTTTTGCTTAGAGAAAGTGTTTCTTTGCCATGCCCAAGTCATTCGGGATGCTTGCCAAAAACGAGGGTTTAGGCATCTGAAAGTCCCCATGTAACCTGAATGTTGGTAGTTCCTGAAAAAATCAAAGAGGTTTAGAATGTGCCTGGACAAATGATATGAAAATCTGCTAAATGCAAAGACCTTCTCCAGCTGTTTAGATTGCTGTGCTTCCTTCTGTTGAATGTACTGTGCGAAGCTCTCTGTGTGTGCCCTGTCATCAGAAATGTGTTTCTGCCAGTTTGTTAAAGCAATGTCGTTTTCAGATCTCTAAAGCCCCATCTGCTGCGAAAAATCACGCCAAAACTCTGTCACCGTGGTGAAATAAGTAAGTGTCATCCATTTTACTGTGAGGTAAGTAAAAGACGCGACGTGGTCATGTGGTTATTCAAAATACTACATGTCAGCATCAGAGTTGGTAAAGGATAGGGAAGTTCTCCATGTGTGTTCCCTGCTCTGGGCCCCAGGACATCCTGCTTGACAGCCCAGAGGACAAGGACAGCAGACAGTGCAATGGCTCTGGTAGCAACTGTGAGAAATGTCCACCGTGCAGATCTTACCTAACGATCTGAATTGCAATGAACCCAAAACTCTGCCTGTAATCACTGACAGTCTGAAAACGCCTGTGAGCATCTCGGCCTTCACAGGAATGCAGAAAGGATTCTGACAGCGCAGCGTTCCTGTGTTCACGTGTCCTGTGCACAGCGGTGTCACCGGGCACAGGTGAGCATTGCTCTGGTCTCAGAAAGTTCAGCAAGAAGGGCTTCAGTGACGTCCTCCTTGTGCAGGTGCCCGGCTCCGTGCAGCAGTGTCGGCTGGCGAGCACGAGGTGGCAACGGCGGAGCAGCAGCAGCAGTCAGGGAAGAGGAGAGAGCTGCAGCAGGGTCGTGGGCAGGTCTGGTAGCTGAATTTTCGGGTCCTGGCTGTGTGTCTGGCAATTGCAGCCTCTAACTTCCCATATCATCATCCCTACTAAGTCCAGTTCTCTCACAGAACGCCTGACTTTTTAGTGTTTCCTAGGCAGCAGCTCAGTCATTTCATCTGCAGATTCCCTAGAGTTTATGAGTGAATATCAGCTCAGCCCTTACTGACATTATTAAACTACTCAGTTCCTGAGCTGGTCCCCTTTCATGATGAAGTTTTCACGACACCTCCGCTCTACCTGCAAATTAAAACTGTGTGATACACTCAGTGATGCTCCAGCTCTCAGTTACTTCCTCCTACAATCACATTTGATGGTTTTTCTTTTTTATTCTGGTGTGACTTTTTCTTTCATCAGTTGAATTTCTAAGCCTCGTTGTACATACTTTGAATTTTTCTAAGCCTCGTTGTACATACTTTGAACACTGGGCCTTTAAGTCCAGAAGGGATGTTTTGCAAGATCAATTGCTCATGTGCCTAAGGAAATCTGTTAAAAAAATATTTGAGGTAGCCTTTGCTAGAGAGAAGAGTGTCTTGGGAGTTATTAATGTCAGGATCAAGTTAGAATGTAGGGCCACTGTCCCCTTAAGGGCTTGGGATGCAGAATCCTGCATTGTAAGATTTCTCCTTTGCTCATCTGGGACAAAGATATGCCTGTTACGTCAGCCTCAGAACCGAGAGTGATTGGATGAGTGAAGCTGACCATGTATCTGATGGAAGATTGGGCTAACATGGACTCTCCAAGCTCAGGGAAAAGGCTGCTGATTGCAGTTGAAGAGGAACAGGAGAAGCTGATTCTAAATCAAGTCTGAACTGGAAGCTTAGTAACATCAGTTAAGAGATGAAGAGAGATTTCAGTGCCCCCCACCTCTGCCCCACCACCACCACCCCCCCAACATAAAAATAAAAAAGCTAATTAACTTAAGTAGACACTGGGAAATGGGAAACTGAGGCAGGCCCTTTGGAAATGCTGTTTCTACCATGAGGGAATGCCCTGAAGCATTCTTTGTCTAGCCTGGCCATTGAACTGCTGTAACCTTGATGCCAAGGTTATTTAATAGCTCTGCTATCATGCTGAGCTAATTGCTCCGGCTGGTCGTGTAGATTGACAGTTAGCTGGGAATTTTATGATGGAATGATTTTCGGGTGGGGAATATGCTGCTTTTCAAAAGTTTAAATATTATTTGTGAAAACTTGGTTTTACTGGAACAATAAAAAAAATGCTTCCAGGAAAATACGAAAAATGCATTGCTATCTAGAAGATTTTACAGTAGAACAGAACTGATCATAATCAGCACGCACAGAACAGGCAGATATTCTATCTTAACGGTCTGCCATGGAGATATGCAAAAACTCCTCTTCCATAAAAAAGTTTTGTTTTAAAAAACTGTAATCATGAATTGGCCTGATTTTTTAAAAAATTGAGAGTTTTTATTTTCCAGTCACTTCAGTTTCAGGGCACGTATCATTTCAGAACGGCACCTTGAGCACACTACTGCACACTAACAAAAATAAGTACTGTGATTTCTATTCAGAAACACATTTTGTAGGAAATTCCCAGTACTGCTGGCAGTAGTGGGTTGGATTTCAATCCTGCTGAAGACCAACCACCCACACAGAAATTCTGCAGCTGTGCTGGTGCCCTGTGAGCTCAGAGGGTCTCTCTGCAAGGGCCAGAGGACATTGATGCTGAAATATTATATCTCTGAACACTGTGCAGTTTTGTTTGCTTGTGGAACTCAAATTCTCCGTCTGTGTCAGAATGAGCTTTAGACAGGGAAAAAATCTACTGCATATTCCCTATCCTCCTCCAACCTTTATATCCACTCCAGAGGTCTTAAGAAGCCAAAGCAGTGTTTTCTAGGTAGAGCAGAGGTTCCTCCATGGCTCAAGGGCCAGGACTGTTCTACAGATTTCGTGATGGCACAGCTATGCACAGATCAGCACCTGGGGTGTGACCTGACAAATGGTAATGTTGCCAGAAGTCACTTGTGCATAAAAACAAACTTGTCACTCCCAGGTAATCAAGAAGTTATACTGTAAAAACCTTTTTTTTGCTGTTATAAGCTGCATCTGCCTTGGAATGCTGTGCCAGCATAACATACTGCATAATATTATAATACATGATACCTGTGCTGACAAAGCATTCTGAGTCTGGACCTAGACTAACTTGCTAGCTCCTTCTTTCCCTGAGCTACACAATAGAAAAGGCCCAGAAAGAAAATAAAGACAGAGCCCCTTTAACTGCTTCTTGCTGGAGAAACAGTTCTGTAGTAGTAACGTGGTCCTTGGTTGTTCTGTAGTTCTGAACAGTTTGTGTCTGACCCCAGAACTTGGTGACAAACTGCAAATGTTAGACCACTCTAGCCACTCTTCCCTGCTTTTCTTATCTGCATCCCATGTGGTTTATCAGAAACAACTGGTTTTCTCTTCCTTCATGACTACATTCTTTCTGTAAAACTTTTCGTGGCTTCAGACCCATCCTAAAAATTTTCAGAGCAGATAATGAGTTAGATTAAGTATTTTATGAGCATGTGAACAAATGAAATTATCAGAATGTGGTAAAATAACTGATGCAGAAATTTCTCTTCATTTTTTGCTTCATCACAAGCGACTTCAATAACATCCTTCCGAAATGCTGTCTCTGAGAGAAATAGTGTGTGAGCTCTGTTGTGCTTTCATAAACACCCAACAACCCCTGCAAGTTAAAATATCATCACGTGCTTACTGCACTTGATTATGGGGGCAGGGACAGGCCGTCAGAATTTGTCTGTAATCTCTAATTCCAAACAAAGTTTGCTGTTTTGCTGTCTGCAGCTTGCTCCCGTCCTCATTGTCTGCTTCACAGCTCATGTTCAGCCTCCGAGTCAAGGTCACAGTCAGTCCAAAAATCAATTTTCCATGCCTCCATTACGCCTTCCTCAACCTTATTTCTTTTCTTATCTCTCTCACTGAAAGAGCTGCATACACAGCTATGGCTGAAGCATGGGACAAGTTCACGTGTGCAAAATCTTAGCCAAATAGGAAGCCTATAATGAAATAATCTGTATATAATCTCTGCCCCAGCTATCACGAGCCTTTCAGATTATTTATATTGGATAGTCATTTAAATCTTGTCAGTGCTGCATTGTGCTGCTGTTGATTGAAATGGTAATGAATGCAATACAGTCTCTCAAATGGTTCAGTTTTTTAAAAAATGCATCATTTACAGGCAGTTAGCAGTGTTCCAATTGCATCTGGCTCATTGATTGCCAAGTACAAGCTGGCTGTGTCTGCAGGGCACAGTCAGTCTGGGTTGCAGTGAATCCTGTGTCATCTTTGTGTTGCACATCTGTGGTATATTTGCTGACTTGCTAAAGTTAGGGTCAGCAAACAAGCTCCCAGCCACCAATATTAAGAAGCAAACTGCTACAAGTATGTTTGCAATTAATTTTCCTGAGCCAATTCTTTTTCTTTTGCTGGTACAGCCCACTATCCTGCAAGTCACTGCACTGCTCTTTGACTCAAAATTCTCTGTCTGTTCTCATATCCAGGCTGTGTCTGCATCTGTTTCATTCTGTGCATAAAATCCTTTTATCCATATGGCTAAGGCTGTAACTCGTGTTCTGTTTATATTACTTCTAAGGTATCAAAATTTGCCTTTCCTCTGGCCTTGATAAGCACAGTCTTGCCTGTTCATATCTACTCAGAATATTGCCATTTGAAATCAGTGTTTTGCTGTCTGATTATGCAAACCCAAATCTGTGTTGCTTTGTGTATTTTCCCTCATTTATCTTACTCTGTAATATCCATGATTTGATGATTGACACCCCTTCCAAGGCTTCTGAGGGCCAATCTCTGCCTGTCACTTGTATCCTAGTCTACTTAAATACTGATTCTTATTTATGATTAGTCAACAATTAGAGTGTGCTCTGTCTCCTTGTTACGCTTCCAAGGAAGAAATGTAATGTTTTTTTCCATGGGGCTTCTTGTGTTTGGAAGTCCATTCCTAAAAGTATGAAAACCTTGATGACACTCCGATTTCTGAAGGGCCAGCGGGTACTCTCATTTTCCTTGTACCGTTCCATCTGTCTGTATCTATCTGTGGGTGTTTGTTTTGCACTGTCATTTCTAGCCCTTTGGAGTACAGCCCAAAGACTTGATCCTGATTTATACAGCAGTTAACATGTGGGAAGAAGGAGGGGTAAAGGGGTAGGAAATCAGACATCCAGGTTTGGAATATGTGGTCATGGCAGCAACAGAAATGGTCACATGATCTTTATTCTTTGCTCCTGCAAAACTGAAATTGCAATTGACTTTTGCCTGAATGTTTTCTATGGTCAGCTTAGTCCTAGAGCTTACAAAATCCTGCTCATTTTTACCTCTTTAGTGTATTTATAAGGCTAATTGCGTGTTTTGGCAGTAAACAAACATTATATAGGTCTGCATAAGTTTTTGCTAAGCTCCACTGGAATGGAAAGCTACATGAAGCAGCGATGTGACACACAAGGGAACAAGCCTTATTTTCCATCTGGAACAATTCCAGATGTAAAATGAATGCTTCCACTCTCAGGAACAAATTAATATCACTTCCTCTTATTGAAGAAGGACAGCAATAAATAGAGCTAGAGAGAAATTGCCAAATGTTACATAAAAATTTATTGGCTTCATTTTAAGCCGTGATAAAAGAAAGCAAATCCTTTACTTTTTCTGCCCTAAAATGTGCTGGGTCATGCAGAGTTTAAACCTAAAGAGGTGAAAATAAAATGGAACCATTTCCAGTACAGGACTTCAGCTGACTTGTGGACCCTTTAGCAGAGGAGTGAGATTAACTGGGACGGCCTCTCATCTTGGGAAGGAAGTGTCAGTTCAGGAGTTTTCTGTGCCACCCTTCAGAGGAGATTGTGCCTGCCTGTGCTCAGAGGTTGTGGAGTCCTCCTGAAGAGGCTTCTTGACATGCCAATCTTTTCCAAAGAAGACAACCATACTATTAGAGAAAATTACACTCTAATTTATTAGAGGGAGTTATTAGCAGACAAAAAAGCCTCGCTAACTATGTTCTTTTTCTTGAAGGTGCTTGATTCACACATTGCAAGAAAGGTAGACCAAGGATGCCATCCATGCCTCTGGGGCTTTCAAAACTCTTGTGGTATTTAAGGAGCAACTCTCTAAAAATGCCTCACTGGAAGCAAAGCTAAAGAGGTCCGGTGGGCTCGTTAGAGGGTGAGATCTGGTCCAGGCAGCCCAGCTTTGAAGTTTAGTGGCAGGTATCCAAATTATAGCACCATCCAAACCAGTAAAAAGTTGACTCTGAGGGAAATGCTGCTGTCATCAGACCCTTGACCTCTGTCTGTGGTGCTCTGGAGAGAGTGCCTGTCCCAGCACGTGGATTTGGATCCAGGTAGGGTAGCCAACAGTACCTGAGGAGAGGCTGAACTGGGGCACATCCTGTGTGACACCATCAGACCAACCTGGCCGAAGCTTGTTCAGCTTCACTGGCACTGCTGAGAGCTCCTGGTTCTTTACCAGCCGGGGCAGCCTTGGCAGCTGGGCTTTATCTTTTTGGTCCTCAGCAAAGTCAGGCACTGAGGACCCTCCTGTGCAGTTTTCCTTTACACTCCTGCCAGTTTAATTTGTTTCACTTGCAATAGGAATATTTTCTTCAGTTGACCTTCCCTCACCCGGTAACTGTGTTTCTAACCACAATTCACATCTCTGACCTCCTAACAAAGAGCCAACGCATTAAAAATGCATGAGGCCCTTGTGAGGGGGGCAGCTGAATGGCTGCATTAGCACCGAGGCTGAATTATTGATAGAAAGGGTGACTTTTGCTTTCCTTTTAGCTATTGAATAATAGATTAAAAGCTGCACAATAAGATTATTTTCATTAGTCACGTAAATCACTTGTTCAGTTAAGAGTGAGGAGAACAAATGAAAAGCACCCTGGGGTGGCAAATACATTACACCTAAAATTTTTATGTTCTAGGGTATTTATTAATTTCAGATGCATTTTCAAATAAATGGTTTGATTTAACAGAAGTAATAAGGAATGCTTTGTAGAGTTCAGGAGATAGGAATAGGCTTTCTTTTATGATACTCTCAGTGCAACTTATGGATAGAGAACAACTAATGTGTTTTGTATTAGCTGGTGCCCATGCTAACCCAAATAACAAGAGTTATTTAACAGTTAAAATTACCAGACTGACTAATACCTGCTTTTTAGAATTATTATGTTATTGAATCCCTCTGTTTTCCTATATGTGGTATGCCACACTGAGCTGTCACCATCTGTGTAGTCCTAGAGAAATAATAACTTTGTTTGGGTTTGTTTTTCCTGTTTAGTTTGGTCACAGTAAAAATATTGCCTATTAAATCTTTTCAGGGCTTAGTAACCTGTTTGGCTTTCTGCACAGCCTTTGGCTCTCAGATCTCCTGGCTGGTTATTACTTTGGCCAGCAAGGATCCTGCTGCAGATTTCTGTTAGTCAGTCAACAGCATTCTTACAGGAGGTATTAAATGTCATGGTTGCCCACAATTTTGAATAGACAGTTGCTTCTGCATTTCCACTTGTGCTACCCTCCTGCAGGGCTGGATGATGTTGGCTTTGAACTGGACAGCTCCTCTTCCATCAGCTTTGAAATAATTTCAGCACAGACTCAGCAAGTATCTGGTAGGCTGGCTGGGCAGTTTTCTACTTATGTCCCTGTGGCAATAATTTGAAAAAGAGGAAGAAAGAGCAAATTTCCTTTAACTGAAATAATGAAAAATAAGTTATTGCAGCCTCTAAGGAAAAGTGGGACGTTCAAAAGGAAAAGTGGGACCTTCAAAATAGTGCATCTCCATTCTTCTGCTGGCATTTTCTTAGCCAAAGAACCAAAAGTAACACAGCTATCAGTATTGCTTCATACATGTACCACAAAATGTTATGGTTTAGTCATGTTAGGTACTGATTCAGAACCCGCTCGAGTCACTGGAAAAATCCCATGGATTTGTGACAGTCTCTGCAACAACTGTTAATGGGAGGCATTCCATGAAATACAGAAATCAGGACTGGATTTAGGCAGAATTGTACCTGTTAGCAGCCACACAGGGCAGTTTCCTTACAAACCCCTGGCTGACGGAGAATAAACAATTCCAATGCACCTCTCAACGCAACCTCCCTGGATGACAGCCTCAGCTATCCAGCTACAGCCCCCATACATTTTCAGATCGTGAGTTCTCTACAGGGATTGGGAGGATTTGGTGAATTTGGTGATGCTGAAGACTGTCTGGTAGGAAGAGAAGGAAGGCAGTGTGAGCTCACTGTGAGTAGGCTACTGAGTGACTATCCAAGGGTAAAACAGAAATATGTGCCACTGACCTACTTAGTGTTGGAAGTCTCCACATTCCATTATTGATGAACTGATCTACTTAACGCCCTCCTTGTTGCCTGCAGTTAGCTCAAGAGCAGGATGATTTTGACTATTCTCCCATTTCTGTTCTTCATGTAATTAGAATTTCCCTGGTTTATAGCCCGATAGTCTGACCCAGTGGAATATGTAGAGCTGAAATATATAGGCTGAGTCAGAATTTTGGATCTGCTTTTAAAAGCTAAATTTAGGCACACAAGACTGTAAATTTTAGTCTTCATGGTCTGAATAGGTCTATAAGAAAAAGCACTGATGGTGCTAAAGTCTTTGAGTGCTTTAAACTTGCGGTTTAGAACTGATCCATTTTGGTGTGGTGTTTTTTAAAAGACAGTTTCTGCAGGATTCTAAAGTATTGGCATTGTATTTTTTGCCTTTTTTTTTGTATTGTTAGTCAAACTCCAGCAACAGATCAGGCTTTTCATTGTTAAAGAAACTCAGTTGCTTCTGACGGGATAAAAAGGCGAATATTCGAAGAATTTCTCACTTTTAGTATATATTAAAAAGATCTATTTTCAAAAGTTGCTTTTAGGTTCAGTATATGTCATACACATAACGAGAGAGATGAATATAAATTACATCTTAACTAGTGTAGGTGACTCTCTTCACATTGCTGAAGGAGGTGACTTTAATTTTGGAAGTTAGCTTCTTTTTTTAACTGTGAGGCTGTGAATCTCATAAATGTAGCTGTCAGCCACCAGTGGGGTGGGGAGGAAGGGAAAAGGAAGTCTTCCTGTGCTATGTTTAGCAGTGTTCGTGACATAAATACAGCAATTGTCCTGGGCTGTAGTAAGTTCTGTAAGTTTCATGATGCTGTTATTTAGAACTGCCTGTATGGCTTTATGGGTTTTATGCAATAGCAGCCTCTTAGAGAAAAAAAAAAAAAGGAAGGAAAAACAATGAGTCAGTCTAGGATGTGCCTTGGTAAACACCTCGGGGCAGGCAAAGTGCAAATGCCTAAATTACTTCCTTTGGGCTTTGTGACCTCTAGGTTCCTGCCAGATTTAATTGCTTGCATTGCCAGTGATGGGGTACAACAGATCACAAGGGGTGTGAACAGTGGGGCAGATTTTGTGCTGAGAGATGAGCTCATTTCCCTTCCTTTTGAGGAGAAATGAGTGCCTCCTTCAGACTCTGGTAATCCTGAGTGCCAGAGAAGTTAAGCCATCGTTGGCTTTTCTGCCAGGTGAAAACCTCATTTTAGGTTATTCATTCTGCAAACCCTTCTGCGGTTTAACATACTTCTCTTTAGACACCATAAGCTTTCTCCTAATGCTAAATGTTAAACCCACCATTTCTGTGGGTACTCTGGCAGGTTTTTTTGCTAACAGTTATTACCAGGAGTCTGTTATTGTAGCAACAGATCTTGGATCCAGGCAGACCTGCTTGGATAAAAATGAAGCAGTGCCAGGTACTACTGGGGTTACTGGTTCTGCTCTAAAAGCAGTCTCAGCCCAGAGGGAAATTAAAAGATAGCAGCACAAGTGCAGCTGAGTTTTCTTCCATAGCACTTGAACTGTGCCCAGCACTGCACCGAATGGAGAAGACACTATTTCTGTGCCATCTTTGCATTCCTCTTTTTCAGTCATCACTGTAGGCTGCTCTGTGTTCTCTTGTTTCAGACCCTATAGAGTTGCTCTGCCAACTGGAAATTGGCCAATATGAATGTGTGACACAGAGATGTTGCCAAATTTTGATAACACTGTTGAATGCTTTTTCCTAGCCACCCAATTATTCCCTTGCCACACTGACAGTCTTTGAGGAGAGGATCCAGTGGATTTATGGCCCTTAATCAATCCTAAGAATCTGTCCTGCCACTTACTATCGCCTTTTCTGCCAGTTAACGCTGCTCACCCAGTGCTTTGTAAGAAAATATTGAATCACTGACCTGTTTTCATATCATAACCCAGCACAGGCTGTTTTGCAGCCCTTCCCCCCATGTCCAAAAATTAGGACACGTTGTATTGTAAACTTGCATGTCCATCAAATGATGTGAATATAGAATGGGTTGGAGTATCTGGGAAATTAAGTCCAAGGGTGGCCAGCTGCAACACAATCAGCCGAATATGGCATTCTTCTTGCTCCTGACCTTCTGGGGAAGGGAACTCTACCTGATAAAGCAGAGTACTTACACAGTTATAATTGGTGTTTGGTAAGCATTTGTATTCTTGCAGATGAATCAGCTAAAAGGCCCCTACAGTGTAAAAGCAGATCTATGCAGTATGCAACTATCCTGTTTTATTTAAAAGATGAGAAGTGGCTACTTAGACATCATAACTGAATCATGTGTCACATTTCAAGTTTCCATTTGCCTCCTCTTCAGAAAGTCACTTAAGACGTTAAAAGGACACAGTAAGCAGGATGATGTTTTCTATATTTTATGGCTAAAATTTCTAATAAAAACTTGGAGAAGAAAGAAGAGAAAGTGGTATCGTATGACACCTCAGTTCCACCACTATGTAGCTTACTGCAATCCCTTCATTTGTCAGAAACAGCGTGGCAGCAGGGCCAGGGCAGCGATTGTCCCCCTGTGCTGGGCACTGCTAGGGCACCTCGAATCCTGGGTTCAGTTTTGGACCTCTCACGACAAGAAAGACATTGAGGGGCTGGAGTGAGTCCAGAGAAGGGAACAGAGCTGGGGAAGGGGCTGGAGCACAAGTTAGATGAGGAGAGGCTGAGGGGGCTCAGCCAGGAGAAAAGGAGGTGCAGGGATGACCTTCTTGCTCTCCCCAGCTCCCTGACAGGAGTCTATTTCTGTCTATCATGTCTGTCTGATCATAACTCTCTCTCTCTTCCTCTCTCATTTATGAGGACAGAATTACTCAGAAGTATTGCTGAATTATGGAAGGTGTGAGTTCAGCCCTGTGAATTACTAGGAAGAAATTCTAGAATCTTGTCATTTCTGGTTTTTGGGGGGTTTTTTGCTACAAATTGAGTCTAAGCCTTAATGCGTTGCTGTTCTTCGAAGTGAACCTCATTGATATGATAAATGTTTTCCAAACTTGGAACTGTGATAAAAACACAAAGATTTTGGTTTTAGTTAGCTCCCATGGCATAAAACACACAAGACTTGGAGAAATCAGTGAAGGACTTCACACAGTGTGCTTCACACTCTTAGGTATTTATGTTCATGGAAATGCAGTTAAGACACAATGCCAGGTTATAAACTGATTCAGAGTTGCCCCATTAAAAGTATTTGACAAACCAGAAATCAGTCCCACCAGTGACCCCTTCCCATCTTAAGAGACTGTGTTTGAAGGAAAGCCTGACCTCTAGGCAAAATCAGATCTGTTGTTAGCCAGGATTGATTGGTTTATGCTTTTCCCCAACACTGGGTTGATCTTCAGCATGGTTCACTAGAAGGGAGTTTAGCCTATTGCTAATAACAATTTTAAATGTTCAAACTTTCAAGAAGAGAGATAAATCAGTGGTCACAGGAAAGTAGAACTGTTTTGCCAAAGAAGCAGAAGTAGCACCACTGCCCAATAAATAACCCAATGGAGAAATCTCTACTTCTCAGTTAAACCTGGGGAAGTGACTGGTTCTGCCAGTTAATGAAAGGGAAATTTGAAAGCATTCCTGAAATATTGGCCAATTGTTCTAATAATGGGACTTTACCCGTGATTTTTTCAATACTCTAATATGGGAACTGCACAAGTGGAAATGTGAAGAAAAAAATTAAAGTTACAGGGATGAACTTTTCTGATTTTTTGGATGAACACATGTTTTTTTATTCTAGCGGAGACGGATTTTTCAGATATGCCTCAAAAACACAAAGAAATATTTTATGTGTCAATAACTTAGTAGATTTTTCAGTTGATTGTGCTGCTTGGGATATTTATGTTACTGTAGACTAAGTAACTAGTTCCTCTAAAAAGTCAGGACTCTCCTGTCAGAAAGTAAACAAAGTTTTCAGTATTTGTGTCACTTATTTTGTTAATAGTTAGGTCTTAACTGACTTAAGGTTTTTCTTCCTGGGTGCTAGAGAAAGCTGTCTTTATGGTAGGATTTTTTCCACCTATGAAGTGGTTTGTGCTGGGCCATTATCCATCACTGTATTTTGCTGGCTTTAAATTTTCGTGCCTTCAGTTATGGCAGCCAGTGGATTGCTGTGTGATGCACCGAGTGATAAATTGCTGCTAGGGGAAGTTTATCGATCTCTATGCTGTGCATGATTGCCATATGGCGTTCTCACTGGGTAACAGAATACTTTCTGTAGATTTCAAGAGCTAATTAAATAAAATCAGGATTGAGACAAAGAAGCCTCTGGTCAGGTTGAAGGTGAGACTCTCTGCTTCAAGGCAGAGACACAGTTAAGGGGAGAGCAGATGCACCAGTAGCAGCAGAACATGGTCTGTAAGTCTGTTCCTGGAAAACCTTCCTGGAATCTTGTGGCTTAATGGCCAAACAACACACAAGCAAATACAGAGGGAGGTGGATAACAAACTGTTCTCTCTGCAGCCTCTTTCCTGGGGGCAGCAGCCTTCAGCTCTGCATCTCTTCCCCTCCCTGCAGAAAGGAACCAGGGCTAAGAAAGCTGAAAGAGGAGGCAGAAGCAGGGCAGTAGCACAGGATTGTGAGGAGGTTTAGTCTGATGAATAGAAGTAAGAAAATCTGGCATCATATCTTGATAGAGAATGCTCAGGAATTGCCTAAAGGCAGATTTTTTTTAAAAGACTGGTTTTTCTGAACTGGTTTGTTACAGAGCAGTGAGAGAGCCACTCTGAAACATATTTAGGAATCTTGTCCCTTTTTTTTACTTAACAATAGTTTGGTGCCATAGAGGTGCAAATAAACTCATCTATTCTAAATACATACCCTCCCAATTTCTGTTAATTTTAAATATCTTTTTAATAGCATTTTTCAAAAGCTTCATGAGTAATTAGGAAAAATAATAAAAGAAGGTCAGTAGTAGTTTAGTAACCCACCAATTCTTGTAACTCAACATTAGGAGGTGGCAGTTCATTGCTAACAATGCTACTGTTGTCTCTGTCCTCGTAGGCAAAGACCCAGAAAACATTTCCCAGCTAATTGGAAGCTACGTGCAGCATTCACTCTTTTAAGACACGTAGCATCCCATCAGAAACCCCAGTGACTAACAGTGCACTTATTAATAGAGCCGGCCCCAGTGACGAAACAATTGGGCTGCTTGGAGCACCGCGATTGCTGGGCCAGCGTCCGTGCCCGGTCCATGCCACGGGCATCCCGGCACGGACAGCCGTGGCATGGCTGGGCACTGAAGCAGATTGTGAACAGGCAGCGTGAAAGGCCTGTGCTCTGTAGGGAACAATGCTTCCCAGCAAATCACTGCGTGGAGGCAGAGGGGACCGGTGGATGTGCAGCGACAGTTAATGCTCCGTGATCCGTGGATTAAGCCGACGGCGCACGCAGGGCTGGCTAAGGTGCCTCACAATGTAAACGCGTGGGAATGTGCTGTGTCTGGCGTTCTGCTCTCCCAGAACGTCAGCCTGTGGTTCTCAGCTGCTCTAGCAGGCCAGGCCGGATGGAAGCTCTTCCATGCAAAAAATCTTTGGTCCCACTGCAGTGCCCTCACAAAAGCCCATATTTTCTTTGCTTTTTTCACTATCCAGGTGTTCCCAGCCCACTGAAAAGCCCAAATCATGGAGAGCTGTCCGCACTTGAAGAAATCCATGGAACCCAAAACCAGGTGTTTTGTTGGCTGAGGAGGACCAGCTGTCTTGTACACTGTGTGTGTATCCTGGGCATATGCAGGAAAGAGGTATGTGACCTTGAGAAGTCTAACCAAAGAAGTGCCCATAGCCAAACGGTGCTGCTTAGATTGTTGTTAGAATGTTTCACTGGCAGCTTTCCCACCTACCAGTACTTCATAAAAATCTTCACTGCCTTTTTCCAGATTATACGGGTTGCAACCTTCCTTTAACTTCCTGCCTTAGTCGGCTCAGCTGCAGTAACTGCAGCTCAGCACAGGTCTGGCCACCGCTTCCATTTGCAAATTCAGTCAGTGGCCTCCTGGTTTGCCAAAAGGGCCAGCTGGTGTACAGCGTGCATCCTGCCCAAGCCGAGCGGTGCTGGCTTGCAGGGGACCGTGCTCCTCCCTTTGCTGATTGCTCCCTGCTGCCTTGCCTGGTGCTCAGCACGGGTGAAGAGCAACCCACTGGTGCTGTTCTGGTTCTCTCCTGCCCTTATCCCCAAGCCTGTTCTGGAGGGCACTAGATATTTTAGAAAAGTAACTACTTTTTAAAAGCAGCTACTTTTACAGTGCAATTCTACAGGAGACTGGTTGCACCTTACCAGAATTTATCTCCAAAGCTTGGAGTATATAAAATGGGTAAATGTAATGATTTATTATTCACTGTTGACTTTCAGCATAAAGATTTTTGTGTTTCCTAGATGAAAAATTGTAATTATAGTCTATGTGCAGCCAGATGATTTACGTACATACATTTGAGTCGCCTTATTTTCCATTCCTTTTGATAGACTGTAAAGTATAATATTAGATAAAGAAATGGAGAAACCGGGGTGTGGGTTGGTTTTAGGGTTGGGGTTTGCTTGTTTGTTTGTTTGGGCAGGGGTGATGGTGTGGGTTTTGTTTGTTTGTTGTTTTTTGGGGGTTGTTTGGTGTTTTGCCTGTGTGGGCAACTTGGAAGTTCAATTGTCTGTCTGCAGAGAATCCAAAACACATCTGAGGTCACTTTGCTACTCAGGATTAAGGCAATACTAGTATCCAATAATAGTTAATGCAATTACAGGTTTTTTCATTTTCTCTTTATCAAATCGAGGGAGACCACATATCCCCTGACACGGGTCACATTTCAGCTCAGGGAAGAACGCTACCCTGCTCATCTGGGAAACAGAGCACAGTGTGGCTCACATGAGCACGTACGTGACGGCAATAAGTGAAATTGATTTCTGAGGAAATCCCACAGGTAGTGAGAGCAGTATCCTATCAGTTTCAATCAATAAAAATTGCTAATTGTGTTTACTGGTTGTTAAGCTAAAAAATGAGATACTGGATTCGGCCTCACAAAAATACAGCTTCCCTACAACACAGTTAAGGCCCAGAGAGGAGCAGCAGGATGGGAACGGTGTTGTGGCAGGCAGTGGTGACTGAAAAGGGGTGGGACCAAGCTAGAAAGATGAGTCTTTCATTGGAAGGGGACTAGAAAGGTGGAACCTTTCTTTTCCGACCATGAAATCTAGAATTTTTGAAAGTACACTGCAGAGCAGCGGTTTGCCTGTTGTGGTTCTGAGGTTGGTACTGGTCTATGAAATGTTAGACCATGGCTGATTAAATAATTGAGGAAACAGAAAAAAAATATATTTCCCAAGGAAACAAACAAAACGTAGGAAAATGGAAGTAAAGTATAAACAATCAATGTTTAGACTAAATTTTATTCAGTTAAGTGAAAGTTGCCTGGGCTCTGGACTTCTTTTCAAAGCCTGCTTTGTATTTGGATTATTTTTTAATATTTAAGACCTTACTGGCCCTTTAACTGAGTAAGTTTGCAACATGATGCAAGAGACACTAGTATTATTTTAGAAGCAGTAAGCTGCCCCAGCATTTTATGTTTGCATAGGTGGAGGGCTATTTTATTGAACCACTGTGGGTTGAGGGCATTACATTTTCTAGAAACACTGGTGGGTACAGTATATTTATTTTTAATAATGTAAAATCTGAAGTTTAGAGGTCAAGGGACCAATAGAGAGAAATCTTCCTTTTAAGTGTCTGTTCATATATTTATATCTATAAAATCTCATAAAACCCTCATGTTTCTATCATTCACATTATACAGCCCTCAGCAACAAATGTAATTTTTGAAATAACCTCATCCATTCTTAATTTATGTTTCAAAGATTGCATTCAATCACACAGTTTAGCTGTCGTCACCTTTAATAAACACTAATGGGAAAACTAACATACCTTTTTCTAACAGAAAAGATTATTAATTAGTTTTATTGCATCACTTTAAAGTAAAACAGCTTTTGAATTGTGGGGGAAAAAAAAGCTGAGGGCATTTTTAAATTTGTAAGTATTATTCAAAATTTCACAGATTATAGTTGAAGAGTACTTTTGAGAGCTAAGATGATTCAAGTACTATCTTGTTATTGATTGAAGCTTTAAGAAATGTAGCCAAAAAAAGGCACCTTGCATTGCAACCCTGCTGTTTCCTGGCATCCTTCTGCTACCTCAGTAGCAAACTACTTCCAAAGACATAATCACTCTTGCAATCCCACCTAACCAACCTTGCCCTGATCAGATGGACTCACTGTAAAAACACACAGTTGGTATTCGGGAAGCAACAAACCCGGAGGTTTTGCAGGATGTATTTTTGGGTGGTTAGACCACCATCTTAATTATAAATGGGTTTCAGGGAGTTGGTTGCTATAGCAACAGTCTACTTAGTGCATTTTTCAGAGCGAAACCCTACTTGCCTGTATGTTCAAGGGAAGACAGAATGGCTAAGGAAGGGAAATCGAGCTTTTATTTCTCCAAGAGCCATAAACTGCAGCATCCTCTATTTAAAGTACACAGAAGGAAGAGCTGCTCCCTTTCCTCAGCGTTTTTTCTGCTCCTGAGAAGCCCCATTTGATATTTGTGTAAAATACAACCTTCCCTTATTTCAGAAATGCAATTGCACCAGGGCTAATTAAGGCTAACACCCAATCAGATTTTTGCTAAAAGTGCAGCTGAAAGCAGAGGGCACAATCTCTTTGAAAAGCTGCAGCTGTGAAAATTTCTGATGCAGTCTTTTGTCTCGTGTCTCCTGCTGTAAATCAGGGTCCCTCTCCATCCGACTGAAGCCAGATAGAATTTCTCTTGCCATCGATTTCTCTGCAGCTCCCTGGTTGTGTATCACAGCCCCAAAGCCACCTCGACCTGATTTTTTTTCCCCTCTGTTGGCTGTGAGCTGGAGAAACAAAACAAAGGGGTTGGAGGGGTGTCAAAATTCCTTAATCCTGCCTGTCCATAGGTTGTCATCCTCCCATGTCCTTCAGGGACCATCTGCACCAGTGCAGTGTGAGCAAAGCACAGAACATAAGGCTCAGTTCTGGAGAGTTAAGCAGAGCTTAGCTGGTATTTGCAGGATTTGCCTGAAGAGGGGTTTCCAGGGTCTTGAGGGTGGGGAGAATTGTCTGGTAGGGGGAATGAGCTGCCAGGAGGTGTCAGCTCCACAGGCATATGGGAGAGGGAAAAGGGTTTTGAAGTAGGTTCAGCCTCCAAGAGGGAGCAGAAGGAATGTAAAGCATGTCATAGGGAAGAGTTGAGCCTGTCTGGGGCAAGTTAGATGGAAAGTTGTCATGAAAGGAATAAGAAATTGGTTTGGAAAGTATCGCAGTTGGAGAAGACTAGTGAAGAGGAGATGGAGAAATACCCCTTCTTTGTTCTCTCTAAGACAAAGAGGACCTTCCTTTTTGTGGATCTCCAGTAATCTTTCCTGTATCTTGACCTGCAGGCTGACAGTTTCCCCCTGGATAATATAATCACCTCGAAGTGGAGGATAGCTGATTGTGGGAAGAGAGAAATTGCTGGCTGTAGTATCTTGGTGTCATCTGTGCAGTTGTCATCCCTGGCTGACACTAAGTGCCACAAGATCTTTTAAGCTTTCCCTGAGCAGGCCTGCCACATGCATGTAGAGAGAAGCTCAGAATATTGCCTGACTCCCTAGGAAAACCCTAACATACAGCACTTTTGTGTGTCTCTCTCTCCTGAGCTCTATTTCTGTCCAAGAACTGTGAATATCTTTCTCACCTTCAAATGTTAAAGAGATGCTGTCCCCGTGATTTGAATGACATAACAAACTTGCCACACCAGGTGTATACAATCCAATCCCTCTGGAAGAACTGACCAGTAGGAGAGTTTGCTTAAACCAGAACAGCCTTCTGTAAGACCTGATGGGGAACTGTGTTGATTTTGGATATTTCATTAAAACAGTGCAGGCTCCCAGTGCTCCAGTGCTCATGACAACAGTCTTTTACGCCTTTCACTGGATGGTCAATTTTTGCTCTTAATTTAGTCAGATTTAAAATGATCTGGTTTGGGTTTGGGGCTTTTCTTGTTGTTGTTTTTGGGTTGGGTTTGTTTGTTTGTTTGTTTGGAGGGGTTTTTTTTTAGAAAAATGCCAAAAATCTACTGATGCTGGGGTTTTCTGTGCTTTCCTTCTCTCTGAACACTGTCTTCATTTACACAGAGACCCCAGACTCACGTACTGAGGCCTGGCCTCTGCCCTGAATCACAAAAGGTCTGTAATCTCCCCAGTGTTGCTAGACCACAAAAGGGACAATGCCTGTTTTAGGAACAAATAGATGTCACAAAAGGAGAAAATTCAAAAGGGATATTTTTAAAGTTTTGCAGGGCAAAACTGATAAGTATAGCACAAAAGATGTGAGATTTTAAGAGGTGCCTTAACGACATGAAACTCTGAAAGGTTCATAACAGAAATTAAAAGGCTTTGAAGTTCCTATGCTTAAGGGAGCTTGGAAAAGGGAAGGAGCATTAAACCCAGACATCCAGGAGGAGCCAAGCTCTAGCTCAGAGAGTGCTGGTTGCCAGAAGATAGGAGATTGATTATTTCAGGTTTCAAAATTCTCCATTTGCCCTGTTTCTGACACTCCCTTTCCAAACACCTACCACAGCCCACCGGCAGAGGTAGGATGCAGAGCTGTCTGGAGGACTCTGTTTCTGCCCCTCTGCATTTTCTGATGGAGAAAATGGAACGAAATATTTTACACTTGAGATCCAAAAAGCTGAGGTTACCAGGCTCTTCATCCTACTCTTTTTCTACTTGCTGGCTTGTGAGTATAAATGCCATCAGACTCTTCAGCCCATTCTCAAGGTGAGGATCTCCTTTGCATTCAGTTTCTCCACGACTATTCCAGAGGGGGCCAGATTCTCTCCTGTATGAAAGAAGCAGCCTGCTCTGGATATGAGGCTCTCACTTCCCCCTTTTTCCCACTCTTACGCCTTCCTGACCTGTAGCGAAGCAGGTTTTCTTCAGAATGGTAACAACTGATTTATTTAAACAAAAAGGGCCCAATTCCATGCAGATAATTCTATAGCCGAAATTCTGTAGCCCAAATCTGACTTGTATTTTTGCACTTTAATGTTAGGCAAGACACTAAACCTCTGAATGGGCAGTTAGTGTGTTTGCTTTCTGCCTTGACTTCTCCCTATTTCTCATACAGAGGCACTGTGTGTTTCATTTGTCCTGTCCCTCAGACCATGCTGCTTGTTCTTTTTCTTTTTTCCCTCCATTGCCATCCCTTTGGAAATCTCAAATTCAAGGCTGAAGGAGACTGGGAGCCAACTTCTGCTCTCAGGGTTAAATCTGGGAATCATTCCCCTAGCTTCAAATTTATGCTGGTGCAGTGAAGATGAGAATTTAGCTTTCTGTACTGTTGTCAACAGGGGGAAAATAGAGTCCCTATAAGGCTGTATCCATGGAAACCATCCTGCTGCAATAGCGGGTAAAGCAGCAAATCAGTTTCTACAGTTCTAAAATGAAACACATTCTAGTGCATCTGGCATTTAAGAGATTATCCATGCTGATAACTGTGCGGAAAAACCCTCCTCTAGCAAGTACACTGGCAAGAAGAATTCTTCCTCCTGATAGAACGCTGATTTTGGGTAGAATGAGCATTGATGACAAAGTACCATGAAGACAGTACAGTGAGACAGAGCCAAGTCCAGAAGCAACAGCGTTTAATGAAGGAGAAAATCGTTTAATTTAGCATTTAGCCCAAGTATCTGGGCACATGGTGACTAACATTCAAATATATTAGCAGAGGCAGCGACCTGTCACCTCTGTCTCCCTGCTCTTTGCTTCCGTGGCACCACATGTGACAAACAGAACGTTTGTACTTTGTGATGCATTTGTCTGAACAGCAGCGTGTGTGTGTGTGTCCGTGGCCGGTGGGCTGTCAGATGGGATTTCAATACCCACTGCAACATGGTCTGGGTAAGTGACTCTACACAGGTGTGTGTTTCAGAGCCAGAGGCATTTCCAGTGTGGAAAATGTGCTGGCTGTCTCTGTGCTGTATTCTTGTTACATTTCATCATGTGCAACTTGAGAGACCATCTCTTTACCCGTGGAGGGAGCATGGAAATAGGAGGATTTCCTACACCAGACTTCAAAAGCTACCATACACTTTCCCTGCTGTGTGCACAGAAGTTCTGCCTTTATTTTTTTCATCTGTTAAAGTATCTCTCTGACCATTTCGAGAAATAATACTCTACTTGAGCAGAAAACTGCCTATATGCAGATGAGGCTTCATTCTGCTTTTCCTTTTTATCAAATCCAGATATTGCAGTCTGCCTTCTCTATGCCTATCAGATAGAGAAATTATCTGCCTGGGAGAAATACAACCTTACTTAAGAGAGAGAGAGTGAAGTTGAACCAGAAGGGAATAAAAAGCATTACAGGAATTGCCTAGACTGTGAGTAGCCCTTTGGTGAGGACCAGATACACATTCCTCTGTCACTTTGCAGTGCCTAGGCTGTATTTTATCTGCTTCTGAATCTCAGTTCCTTGATAACAGCAATCACATATGCAATACTGTCTTCTTTTATCTACAGCTGCCCTATCTATTATAGCAATCCCCGTTTGATTGACAGTTATGTATTTTTTTCTGACCTGAGGGCAAGCTTATTGCAATGCACTCCTTTCAGGGCTATCACTGAAACACATCCAAAATCTTCAACTGGTGCATAATGTGGCAGTTGAGCATTTGAATGAAGTGAGCACATATTGTTGGGGGCACAAGAGGTTTTGTTGCTCTGCCACATCTACCAGCTAATGGAAGATGCAGTTCAAACCCCATTAAGTGGTAGAAATGGCTCAGTGGTCTGAAGTGCTGTTGTTTGCAGAGACTGTTTTGTTCTACATGTGTCCAATTGCTATGACATCCAGTGTTGTCTGTTTGGTCAGTTCCAGAGGCTTTAAGAGTCAGGAAAAGACCTCCCAATGCACTGCTTGGGGACTGTGCTTCCTTGCTGCAGATGAAGTTTCCTGCTGAAAAACATCTGGTTGAAAAAATCACAAACTTTTGCAGCTTGTTTTCTATGATCCATGAATGTGCAGATTTAGGAATCCTCCCTGCATTCAGGGGTTGGACGGCATTCACTTCCTAAGTCCTAACCTTTAGATACTGAAGAATGAAAATCATACTTTTCATTGCATTTTTTATCCATAATTCCCACTTTCTATATAGGCCTTCCATACTCCCATGTGAGGATGCCTGGGGTTCCTTTACAGTCGGGGTTCAGATTTCTGGTGAGCTCAAATACAAGGCATTTGCAGATTTCTCTCTAAAACGCCAGGGAAGGGAGAAATGGAAGAGGAGCTGTGACTGGCATTTCTTGTACCGTTCTTCATCACAGTCCTGTGTCCGTGTTCGTCAGGGTAGCAAAGCCCAAGAGACCAGGCATGGCCCAGGGGAACACTGCACACTCTTTGGAGCAGAGAGGATGGGCTTGTTTGTCACTGTGGGTCCTGGGATGTGTTGAGAAGGGCTGACAAAACCCGGAGATTTTAATGGCTTTTGATAAGGGCTTTTCCTGTGCCCCGCGGCAAATGGCAAGAAAGGTGACCTGCTTCCCACCTCCTTCAGGTCAGACCTGGGAGTCCATGGCAGGATCAGGGGCTGCATTTGTTCTGAGGGACAAAGCAGGAGCCACCTCTGGATCTGTCACTCGTGTCACAGCTCCCAAGTGTGGAATTTCAGAGCATTCTTTGTGCCTCAGCTCTCGCAGTTTGCACAGTCATGCCCAGCGTAGGAGTGTTTCTCGGTGCCGTCTGTCTCCATGGATTCGGAGGTGACACCGTGTTTGTACATCGCCTCTCTTGCACTGCCACCCCCGTGACTGAGGCAAAGCTCCTGAGTCATCTTCACAGAGATTTAAAATTTCCGGCAAACCTGTAGGCCATCTGTTCATGTGGGCAGGCAAGAAAATATCGGGTAGGAGAACTCAGTCACATGCCGGTGTTTGTATCTGTCCCCACAGCCTGTTCTTTTAACCATGGTAAATGACATTTTAACTATTGTCTAAATTCTTTTCCTGTAAAAAAACTGTAACAAACAGCAACCCTGCTGTTAAATGGTTCCTTAAAATGAGCCCAGTCCTCAAAGTCACTTTATGAATATGTAAATCCCATCTATATTCTAAAATTTCATCCGTTTTACTGTTTGAGAAACCTTTATCGAAAAAATCAGCAGTTCCCTCTTGGAATAAAAGCTTGAATTGTCCTTTCTCTGGGGCTCAGGTGAAAGCGTGACCTGCCATGGCAGGTATTATCAGTGCTGGCACGTGGTGGCACACAGCAGCTGCCACCTGATACGATGCAAAGAATGTGCCCCAAGTCCAGTAATGCCTGCTCGTGTCGTGTCTTGTTCAGTGTAAGGATACAGCCTGTTACCACTCCTGACAGTCACACAGCTACGGCTCCCTTCTCTGTTTCTATCATTCCACTCCTCAAAATTAGAATCCCTTTGCATTCCTAGCCTGCAAAGGCAGGGGTACTCCTAGCAGTACCCTGTGGATTGATATTCACAGCAAAATAAAAGTATCAGGCCAACGCACACATTGATCTGTTCTCCTGACCCCAAGAAGCTGCGCCTAGTCCTGACTCCATACATACACTAGCTGTAAGCACAGACCTTGCCTCATCTGTAATCTGTTCATCATTTCAGAAACATCTAAAAGAAATTAGTACTTCTAAGGACTATGGTGTGTCCTTGGATGGCATGTTCTGCTAAAAATTCCGGTGACACAAGAAGGTGACTTGCTAATCAGCAGAACCACCACAAATGCAGCGTTGCTTACAACAAAAACGGGAAAAAAACAATATCACTTCTTTCAGTTGAGAAAGACCTAATTTACTGATGAACATATTTTAACTAAACAATGTGTTGGTTAAGGGTATGGAAGACTAACAGTCTCTGGCCCTTAACTTCATGCAGAGCCCTGAAAAATATCCCTCTCTGCAATGGGAGACTTTTAGTGGGCAAGGTCATTTTCACAAGGATGTAAATAGAAAAGCGGGTGGCTGAATCTCCCCAGACCTGAAAATGTAAGGGTGTTCTTGCCTCATGCAGAGAGAAACACTGTCCTTTTTAGTTTGTGCCGCATAGGAAGCCTTTAGAGATGACCAGAAAGCAGTCACACTGCTGTGAGCAGCAAGAGACAGAGAAATGATGTGTTCCCTGTATCCTTCTGTTCAATAGTGAGCTGTTCCTTAATTCTCTGTCCTGGCCCTTGCTGCAGCCTCCTCTTTGTCTTCCACCACCTCCAAAGGGGCCTTCTCAGAGGCCAAGGCTGGGCAGAGTCCAGGCAATCTGTCAGATTTGGCAGGGCACGTGATAGAGAATTTACCCAAGTTTCATACTTCTACAACAAATTCCTCTCAGCAGCTGGAGGCCAGAGGATTCCTCAGCTGGCACAGAGCTAGAACTCTCTGTACAGAGTACCTGCTCTGGCCTAAAGCCTCGTGTGACAGGCAAACCTGAACCAGCGCAATCACTGTGTGCTTCATCAGCTTTGCAGCAAAGGTGCTTCTTACCCTATGTCCTAGGGCAGATTCTGGATCTCCCTATCCTCTGTGAGTGTGGCTGAAGGATTTTCAAACGCTTGAGGTGCAGCGCAGACGCTGCAATCCCTCTCTTGAGAGGCCTGTCAAGCCCTGCACGTGGAGCACGCCTTGGTTCCAGCTCTCGCTCTGCCACGGCGCAGTTTGGCCAGAGACCAACTGCACCTTCTGAAGAAAGACTTCAGGCTCGGAAGCAGGAGAACCATCCTTTTGGATGGGCAGCACAGCACTGTGGCCTTTCCCTTGTGCTTGAGAGCACACCATAGGTGTGCACCTGCAGGACAGGGCACGTCTGCACTGTGATTTCACACTGCAGATCCCTGCCTTTCTCATGTGACCCCCTGCACAAATGACAGACCCTGAATCCCTCAGCCTCCACTGCTGTTGTGTCCCTCTGTGAAAAGGGAACAGACTGAATTGTTTCACATTTAATTTCACCCTTCCCCTGAGCACTCACCTCTATGCAGGTGTGTCACTGGTGGTTCCTGGCTGCCACCGCTGTATCCCGGGCCACTGCCTCTAGGAGAGGGGACAGAGCAGTCCCTGCAGCCAGGCCATGGCAGGGGCTCTCTGCGCAGCTCCAGGGCCCTGGGCTGCACTGCTTGGCTTCCTCGGGCTGCAGCGAGTCAGGCAGAGACACGGCCGTGCTGCGTGAGCCTTGTGAGAAGGTAACACCTATGTCTGGGCAGACAGAGTTAAAGAGAGGTAAAAATGTTGGTCTGCTAAGAGATGTCTCAGGGCCAGAGTCACTTGGACTGAGACCAAAGTCCTTGAAATAGGAGAGTGCTTGGTTATTCAGCTGGGCATACTCAAAATTTATCTTGCTTTGAGTAACCTCATCTAGGATTTTTGCTCTACTTTTCTGATCTTCAGAGCAAATTTGCTCCCCATTTTGCTTCAGATTATACAGACTGCTGGACTGGAAACTTGTCTCATAGTTGTATTGGTTTGTGCTAGGAATACTGGGATATTCCGGATTTTGAGCAATGCAGCTGCATTCATTTTGCAACAATAACTTGTTTTTGTACTGAGACATCTTATGAATGATACTGTTCATTTCATTCCCGATGTATTTGTCTTCCAGGTGCTTGTTTTCATAGCTGATTTTTAATGATGCCACCTGTGTTACACAGTGCTCTAAGAGCTGCACTATGTTAGTGCTGCTCTCTGTTGGTGTGGGGCTCATGTAGCTCTGAAAGCGATTGAGGGTTAGAGGCTGTGGTGGTTTGTCACAGGAAATAGAGAGGGAGTGATACACTGATTTATTTCTGTCTTCCCTCTCAAGGGGATCTCGGAGTGAGGTTGCAGCAGTCTTGTAGGAGTAACATGATTCTACTTCGTGATTATCATCTAATGAAGGATTTTCAGAGCTCTGGAAGCCACTCTCTCTGTTCAGCTTTTCTGGCAGTGGGTTTTTATCTCTGGATGTCTCACATCCCAGTGAAATTGCTACCTTCTCATTCTCAGTTGAAGACGTCTGCAGATTGTCTCTGCTAGCCTGTGATTGTGGTGCATAACTTGATGATGTGGTGGTTTCCACAGTCCCGGGCACTGTAGATAAGTCCTTGTGAGGACTCCCTTCTCTTCCTTGGAAATCCAGATCGGATGTGTTCAGGCAGGAGTCCAGGCTGTTGTCTCTTCCAGCAATGTTTACTGAAGAGGCCTGGGCTGCGTGTTTGCTTTCCTCCAAAGGCACACGTACATTAAATGTATTGGATTCACCCTTGCCTGGTGTCTCCCGCTGAGCTTCTGTGCTCCCTTTCTGCTCTGGACTGTGGCTGGGCAGGATCAATGAATTGTCAGACTTTTCTGGCTGTGGTTGAGGACTATGAGGAGAGTCAGGGGAGGAGATGAGTCCCGAGTGTTTTCGTAGCCAGTTTATTATCCCCATGGTCAGTGAAAGCTCAGTATCACAGAGCTTTAGCAAACATTCTTTGCCTTTCCATGTGCTGTGGAAAAAACCCTGGCTGATGATGTCTAGAGTTGGTTGGGAAGCCATGTTCTCCTCAGCTCCAACATGAAAGCTGTAAATGGACAAAGGGATTTCAATGGCTTGCCCTGAAACACTTTCAGAGGCACACAAGTCATCATCAAGGATAGGGTTTACTTTGACTTCATTTGGGTCATAGAAGAGCTCATAAAGGGCATCTCCGCTGTAGCTGTCTCTTGGAAATCTACTTGGGACACCAGGGGTCTGAGCTTCCTTCAGTTCATCATCTTGCCCAGGAGAGAAAGAATCATAGTAGCCTTCGTCACTCGTGGATGTGGATTCCTGGTTTTCACTTTTCGGCGTTTCTGTTTCTGTGGAGCTGTCTTTGGAATTGTCACCTTCTTTATCAGGTGACACTTGGGAGTCTGCGACCGGTACAGCAGCCTGACTTCTATCCTTTTCTGTGTCAGAACCCGGTATCTTCAGTAATTTCTTTTCAAACAGAGCACTCTGATGTAGCCTTACTGATTTGTTGATGTTGTCCCAAAACTTTGCAAATTCCACTGTCTCATTCTGGCCGGGAGAGGCCAGCTGCTCCACTCCCCCTTGGAAGGAGCCCATGCCAGGGCTGTCTTTGTGCTTGCTTCGCCTCAGCAGAAGGTCTTTGCTGTTCTCCAGCTCCAGGTGAGCAGAGCTCTCATCAGCAAAGATTTCCCCACAGCCGGTGAGGGAGTCAAAGCTCTTCAGGGAAGCAACATCTTCACACAGGGCATTGCAGTAGTCGTAGGAGGAGTCAGACTGCAGTTCACTGTCTGAGCAGTCCTGTGACAAGCAATCAGCTGCACAAGTTTCTCCAGTTTTGAAAAGATACTTCGCAAGACGTCCGGACAACTCACTTTTGCAGCCTGGAGAGGACAGGTTCTTGTCCTTCTCCACCAGAAATGAGAGGCTGTCTGGCTTGTTTTTTCTTATATGAAATATATCTCTGAGCCCCTTCTTAGATCTCTTGAGGGAAATCCTCTTCCTGGGAATTGTTTTTGCTACAGCTGGTACAAAAGGCATCTGTGGCACAAAGTTCCTGTAATCGATCATCTGACTGCTGCACGCAGACTGGCTGGGGCTGACCACACACTCCTTCTTGCTGCTGGAGCTGGACATCCCCGAAAAGCTGATGCTATTGACAAGTCGGCCCTTGCCCTTTCCAAAAAAACCCTCCTCGCAAGCCCTGCTGCTGGGGCTGCAGTGCTCTGTTTTGTCTGCCTCAGCAACGCAGTCATGGGTTTTACTCTTCCTTACAAGCTTGTAGGAGGAGCCAGATGATTTTTCCAGGTTGTGATCACCAGCTCCATTCCTTGCTGCTCTGGTAGAAAATCTGTAGTTCTTGTGTGTGGCCAAACATGCCAGCTGGACTTCAGCCACACTTTGGTTTCCCTCCGGAGCTGCCTTTTTGTCTTTGACCATCTCATCTTTGTTGGCAGGAGCTGGATGCACTGGTGGCACTTTCTCATGTTGCACACTGGATTTTATGAAGGTCTTTCCTCTCTTGAGCTCCATACTGCTTCCTCACATCTGTTTCTGTAAAGAAAACAGAACACAGCAATTGTGAGGTTGGTGGGTAGCACTTGTAAATTTTGAGAGCAACTGGAGAACAAAGGGAGGGACATTAGGCACTATAAAATTGAGCTTGTCTGTCACCAGACATTTCCACCACTGAGTCATGGTACTGCATGAGAAACAGATTGAGTGAAACTAAAGGTGTGTTGGCTGGAAGATTCGTCATGGAGAAAACAGTGCACATCAAGGGTTGGTAGCTGAGGCTCAGAGAACATTTTGTCTGTTAGAAATTGGCGGATTTGCATTGAGGATTATGACTTCAGGATGGCTTTTAACAAGGTAAAGGTCCTGTTCTGAAGGTAGGAGAGGCATCAGTGAAAAGCAATGCCTGAGAAACTTCAACATGCAAATGTGTGCATCAGGGAGGCAGCAGTTCACAGAGCTGTACCTTAGAGGAGGACAAAGATCTCAGGCTGGGAAATCTCCTGAGAAAACAATTCAAACTTTCAACACACGATGCTCCCTTTATTATATTAAAATACTCCTTATCTGTGAATAGAAAATCCATAAACCTTGGGACTACCCTGGAAGCATGCGGAAACTGAATTACTGATTTTGCTTCCCCCTGAGCATAATGTATCATTTTCTACACTGCTAGTTTTATTGCCAAAAATCAAAAATGCCATATTGAAAATCATTGTTAGTCGTGACAAAAGTGTCATCTCCAATTTACAGAGACCAGTGTAGCACACAGAGGCATTGCCACACTGAATCTGCACTGTGCATTGATTAGCTCTTTCTAAAAATACTTTAGCACCTGTATCAATGCCAGTTTCAGGCTCTGCCTATATAGTTTAGTATTGAACCTGTTTTATGTTTCCATAAATCTAATTAGTCATTAATTATTTTAGCCATGTCACTTTCAGTTTTCCAGCAGTTCTTCCATAGAAACATCTGATCCTTTCCTGTCATGCATCAACTTGAATATTGAGGAGGTCAATGGAGTTACATAAAGGTAGGTCAGGGACCAAGCAAGCACTACCTAAAAGCTGTTAGAGCAACCAGATTTTCACTTGGTGGGAAGCAGCACAATAACTCCAAGTCCTGTTCTTGAAAGAACGTGCTTGGATCTCTCCTTAATGAAACCTCACTTAATGATTTATCTTGTTTTGAATTGGTTAGACATAACTAAACAATTGGAGACACTGAACAGGAGATTTTAAATTCTGCACCAAGCCTAGGCTTTGTACACCTAAAATAGAACTTAAAGCAGTCTTCAGTCTATTTTGAACTATAACAGCTGTCTGTAGCCTCCAGAAGCTTTCCAGCTGCCAGGCCTTGCTGGAACAGCCACACTCTGACCGTCACCTCACAAGATGTGGGACTGTATTTGTGAGCACTTCTCCAGCAGGCAGATCAGTGACAGCCTCTTTCTTGTAGAAGCTGCAAACTAGCAGGCAATTAGCAATATTTACAACTAAATGTAGGTCAGTGACAAAAGGCGGAGAACGTAAGGGCAGAGTGTGAATATTTGACATGCGGGGGGAAAACGCGGTGGGCGGTGATAGAGGGGCGTCTCTCAGTGTGATTGAGATGTTGGCACATTCATTTGCGCTTGGCACTACATGTGAGCGTTACAGAACATTCTTAATGAAAGCCAGTAAACATTTTACTACCCTGTCAGGTATCTGGAGTTCGCTGATGCTGCGGGAAACTTGTTTTGCATATCTAGAAATAGGTCACTGGGACGCGATCACACTCCTCTTCGGAAAAGCAAGGTGTGATCGACGAGCAACTCAGCGTGCAGAACTCCTGCAGGGTTGTGAAAACAATCAGAAACAGCTGATGCAAGACCAGCTATTAATATCCCAGAAATAAAGTGTCCGACATGTCAGTCCTTTGCAAGTGTAGAAGGAGGTGTCCCTGTGGGAAGCTCCTGATGCTGCCGAGGAGCTCCTTAGAGGTCTGTGGCGCTGGCAAGTGCCAGCCTTACAACAATGCTATGTAGGACTCTTTGAGGTCCTGCAGCTGTTTCTGCCCATTCTGAGTATCAAGCAAAGGTCATCTCGTAGGATATTGCATACCTGGGAACTTTTCTGCCAATGCATTAAAAAGGCTCTTAGGGATGGATTTATTTAATGTCAAGTATGAAGTGTATTAAAGCTAAGAATTCAGGATGACATTAGATAATATTTGGAATAAAGTAATGTTTGATCTGAACTGTATCTCCTTGATAAGGAACACGATGGATGACCAGCTTGATAACTGGGTCTAGAAGCTTCAAGGCTTGTTCTTCTGTCCTTTTGTCATAGATTAGATGAACAGTTTTAACATGAAAGCCAAAATGGCCCAAGTAGCATTTTTACTGAGAATATCAGTAGTATAATAATGTAAGATACACTGATGGTAGCCTATGCTACCTTTTCAGTTTCTTCTGATGAGGAAAAAAGTGTTAGCTGTTGTTTTGGTTTTGTGGGGGTTTTGTGGTTTGGTTTGTTGGGTTTTTAAAATATCTACTCTATATATATATATATATAATCACCAACTTTGTATTCTAATTATTTAATGTCTCTATTTATTTCCACATATTCTTTTTCTAATACTCCCTCAGGATTCATGCCAGACTTAGTATCTAGTTCATTGTGTCATCCTGCTTATTCTAAGACTGTCACATCTTTATAACACATCCCCATTAAAAATGTTATTTAAAATGAACAACAAGAAAGGGAGGACCTCCTCAGTCAACTCTTTGAGGGCTCTTCAGGGCAGACCACCAGAGTCTGCAGGTTTTTTAAAACATTCCTCTTAGATGCTGTTTTGTAACTTCCCATACTCTGAGTTCCTATAAATACTCTTGTGATGTAAACTATCAATGAACTTCTTTCCAACTACAGACCAGAAATATTTATGTGATGATCCTCTCTTTCTATATCTATTAATACTTTTAGCCCTTTTGGTTGTAATGGATTATACCATGATACTTTTTTTTTTCTGGTCCCTGCAGGTACACAAGTTCTGTCTCTAACCCCAGAAGCTGTACCAGTGAAGTTAGAAACAGATTAAAGAGCTGTTAGAGAAAGTTACCCTCCAGTGGTTATCTAAAGTGAATCAAAATTCCATGAAAAATTATTATAGGCATTTAAAACATAGTACATTTTTCCGGGATTTCTTGACCCGTGCACTCAGCTACACTAGTGCCTGTGTCTGTTCATTTTCAATTATTCTCCTCCTGGACTTGCAGTATATTGCTTCTTCCACAGGGATAAAAGATATATGACAGCCTGATTTCCACTTTTGCAAAGGAAATACAATTTGCAATTAAATTCACTGTAAAGAACAGAAACCTGTGGAAACTAGCAGTCAGTGTACTGAGAGTCTCAATGTTTTCTTCATTAATTACAAATTAATGGTTTTTTCCTATCTGCAAAATTGCTTATGGAATGTGTTTAAAGAGAGGACATCCTTGAATCTCACACTGGGCTACAGTTTATTTGTCTTTTTCAATAAGATTAGGTGTAGCAGCAGCATTGAGGCTTCCCGTCCACAGTAAACAGTACTTTTTATCTGGCTTGATCAGAGCAGCTGCTCACTTTTACGATTTCACAGGTGTCTTAGAAGGCAATGAGATCTGGATTTGAGGCTTATACTATAATGGAAATAAGGTTTTTTTAAAATTTGGATAATATTGCTCATAAAATGCAGAGATACTTCAGGCTCAAACATATACCGTCGGTGCAGGGTGTGTGACAGCCTTTTCATATAACCAGGAGGTTTTACTGTGTCTGTGATTCATCTAAAAGTAAATTAAAGTTTTAGAACGGAAAGATGAACACATTCCTTTGGGCTGAGGAGACTGGATTTTAGGACAGTCCAAGCTATTGCTTCTGGTTCTGGGTTATGAGGACCTGAGCAAGACTGAGTTAGGTAACTGTGCTGGTTAATAAGAGCCATATTCAGATGGCCTAAATCCTCCCTAACTCCAGGACAACATCCAACGGCCAAAGAGGGGTGCAATGGAGCCAGATATTCATTAGGAAAACGGGTGGAGGCAGGATTCAAACTGCCCAGATATTGCCTCTGTCATGTGAGTCAAAGAGAGGCGTCAAATTTGCCTCTGCCCATGGCCCCCAACGCTTTCTGCCAGCCATCTACGAGTCTCCCTCTGTGGTGGAACGTGAGAGAGCCTTGCTTTGGGTTTTGGGCTGGGTCAGAGCTGCGGTATCTTGCTAGATTATAACACAGCAGAAAGGCTTGTTTAGGTTATCTTCAAAGAAAAGGTAAAATATCAGCCCTCTTGCATGTTATTCTAGGAATATCATCCTACTGGGAAAGTAGAAGTATCTGTTTCAGTGAGGTTGCATGGAGAGAAATAACACTATTACAAAGACGAAATTTAGATATTGTCTCCAGCTTCGGCAAGTTTGGTTCAAAAATAATTTTGCTCAAGTAGGAAAAAATATAATTGAGGTTCATTTATTTCAAAATATTATCCGCTATCCAGCTTGGACCTCTCTTACTTGCTTGTTTGATGTGTAATTTATACATAATCATCTCCCTTGGAGATAGAAATAGGTAAAATGCAGGATATAGTCATTTTGAACAGGAGATAGGAGTGTTCTTCCTTTACATTTAGATCACACAACTGGCAGGTTGTGGAGATGGTGCCTTGCTGTCTCTTGCTAAGCAGAGTTCTGGATGTCACTTGGCACCTGAATTGCACCTCCCTCCAAGCATTTTCCTTCTATTAAACAAAAAAGTTGATAAACACTGAAGAGTCTTTTAGACTTTTTAATTCAAAATAAGGAAAAACCCTTCTTTGTACTGCTTTTATGTTTTCGGATACAAGTTTGGAGTGAGTCCAAAATCCCTTTTCCACAAGTGGCTTCATATCAATCAGACTTAAGATGCTGAGTATCAGAGGTACCTTTGAAAATGTTACCCTGCTTTTCCATCAGAAATCGTAGCATAATTAAATTTCCTGAAAGCATCTCTCTGGTTTGGGTATGTGGACATGCATTATGCTTCAAATCCATGCATTTTAAGATGAAAGTTTTTAAAAAATATTTCTTGATAAATTGTTTAAAGGGAAAGGGGAAAAGAACAGAGCACTCTGGGAGGCTCTCCCGATTCTTAACCTCAGGAGATTTTTACTGGCCACCAGTTGGAAGTCCTAAAATGCAAAAACAAGCAAGCATGAGGTGGTGAAAGCCACAGCTACTTTTAAAGTCAGTGAACAACACTAATTTTTAATATTTAGTATCTAATCAATTAGCAGTGCATAAGGAACAGCTGGTGCTCCCAGTAAAGTGTGTGTGAGGAGGGGTTTTTTGGGAATAAGATTGTTTATTTGCAGGCAAAAACATTAACTCTCTATCTCAGAAGATGAATGTTAATAATGGAAATACTTACTAACAATCATGAACATATATTCCATTCTGTTAATTTGATTTTTAATTGCAAATCAGAATACGGCTTCCTTGCCAGAGGGTAGTGGTATTCTCACTGCAGTTATTGTAACACTGTTTCTAGTAAGCAAATAAACATAACAGTTCTTCTGGTAAAAACCAAAGAGGATTTTAAAGCAGGGCTCATCTTCTCCCTTAAACTGATTACCCTGCTACTATCTCATCTCCATTAGAAAGCAGAAAAGAACAGGGTGGGAAGAACGGAGGATGTAATCAGGGACAGTCGCGATTCAGGAAACAGCAGAATGTTTATTTTTAAAGACGCCTGTGTGACACACAAACCTGCATTGAGATCATGCCTCTCCTTAGGAGTACTCCTCTCATCATCGTTAGTGCCTGTATCTTATCCTTCCCCTTAATCATTTGTCTCTCTTGGGTAACCCAGGATGCCTAATTATTTGCATATACATTTAGGTCAGGCAATGGCTTTCTCGTGAAGAACCAGCAAAAATCACATTGGTGTGCATTTAATTCAACCCTCATTCCACTGAGCACACAAAGTAAAATCTTACACTCCCCAGCAGAATACTAGAAAGATGTGTAGTTAAATGCTTAATCTTATTAGCAATGTGCTATAGGGAAGTCTGAACCTTCCTTTAAGCCCTGACAACTGTTTCGTGGAGCTCAGGATTTTTCATAGTAAAATTAACCACGTTTCTACTCCCAGCAAGCTGTCCTGCTGCGTGCTGACAGGAGGGATTCCTGGGGGCACAGCAGCACCCAGCACTTCCCCCAGCCCCATCTGGGGCACCCACAGCTTCCCCCAGCCACGCACGGGGTGTGTGGCAGGGCAGAAGGAGGCTGAGCCCATGACAAAAGGAGGCTCCTTCTCTGACAAAACCTCTGCACCCCTCACTCGGTTTTCTCCTGTACCTGAGGCTGAAAGAAACGTAACTGCTTGAAATGTTCCAGTTACATCATGTAAAAGGGCAGCTTTAACTCCTGCGCAGGGAGCTTTTGAATCGTCACTGTACTGCTAAGAGAAGGCAGCAGAGCAGAAATTTCCACTGCATACCTGAGAAGGGAACAGGGCTTTTTTTTCTTGCCCTGACCAGCAGCCTGTTGGTACCAGACAGCAAAGCGTTAACACTGACAGCTTTGGCTGTCCTCAGTAATTTATTGCTTTACGAGGAGATAGGATGTGCGTTTTTGTAAATACAGACTTGTCAGATGTATGGAAAAAGAAGTAAAAAGCCATGCTTCAAAAACAAGCAGTCATCCCAAAATAATATGCACTCAGAGTCGCTGTGTCAGAACACAAGAAATGCCATTGCACCACAGCAAACGAGGCAGATCACAGAAATCCTACTCACCATGTTTTATCACTGAGCAGAAATCCTCTGTCTCCTAGCCCTGTTCCTGAAGCTGGTCTTTATCCAGAGGCTCCTGTGATGCTTTTCAGATTCTGAGGGGCTGGACCACTGCTGCTCTCCAGTGTTACTCTCCACCCCCTGTCTTTTCCTCCTCCTTCTTCCTTCATCCCCACCCCCTCATTCCTCCAGCTTGTAGCTTTTTCGTACCTTATATAGATTCTAAGCTTCCACATGGAGCTTGATATAGGAAAGATGCTTATTTCAGCCATCTGCTTGATGCCATGGAAATGCCTCCTTTGCTTTAGGAATAAAAGCCCAGGAGGTAAGCTCGGGAGTTTCTGAGCCAGCATTTTGGTTCCTCTCTGTATGACTGCTTATTAAATAGGGAGGAATACATCCAAATTAATTTCATTTCTCACGTGCTGTTTTGTCTCAGACTAGGATTCAGGGAAAGTGATCTGAATGTGTTTCAGGTTAGTGTGATGCTTCACTGGCAGTGTATGCAGGCTATTGGACTGTGCCACCCTTTGCAGAGCTTGTGTTAAAGCTGAAGTTAGAAGGGATTTCACGTGGGAGCAAAGTGCTGTGAGGGGAAAAAGTGACTATTTCAGCTGCCCGAGGCTGGAGTGCCTGGTGTTAGCCTCATACTGCCTTCAGCAAACATCATTTACCAAATTCTCCTTTCAGTCTATCTTCTGCTGATACTTGCACTGAAGGCAACATAGGCAACATCTGATGTTGCAACACCATTCTTTGTTATATAGATGAGTTTATTACCATCACAAACACCAGGGCTCTAATTTCACAAAAGTGTAAAGCTGGCATCCCCCAGCCCTCTGCCCTGAAGGGCTCCCAACCTGATCGTAACTTGATTGTCCCATTACTTCCTATCTTAGTCCTTTACATCAGCCTCTCAAGACCTTCCTGTGTATTGAAACACCTCTGCTAGGGGCAGGAGAGGAGCTTAAAAGCCAGAGTGCATGCCACGAAGCAGTGGCTTAATCCACTTGAGCAGCTCTGCTGTGAGCTGCAGCCTGGAGCTGCACCCAGGACAACGCAGCAGTTGTTGCATTCTGCTGTACCTGCAGGGAAGCTGCCCTCCTGATCGAGGGGCCACCGCACAGCTGCTCTAAGGCAGCAAACAGGCAGCTCTCGGAAGGCTGAGACAGAGCAACTTCGGACAAGACCAATCCGTGGAGGCGTTTAGAAAATCTCCAGCTCTGCACGAACGGAAAATGAGCATTCCCTCACAACTGGAGCAGGTGCATCAGCCAGAGAGCTAATCTCTCCTGTCCCCACGTCACAGCAGAAAGGGAACAAAAGCCTTCACCTGCTACCTGTTCTCATCTTCCTTTTCATGGTGTGCTTTTGCTGAATCTTGGAGACAGGGGAGGAAAGGAGCTTGAACTTTTGTGCTGCCTAAGCTTCTAAAGCTGAAAAATCAGCCTGTTAACTTTGAAGCCAGCAGAACAGAGTGCTCGTGCTCTGAGTGTCAGGCAGTAAGCCACTCAGGTGTCCCTGATGGGAGAGACTGGAAAATTACACCTTGGGAAGAAAAAACTGGTTAAATCCAACCTGCAACACGTAGAAAGCCTTTGTGTGGCTTCACCTAGAGACTGATGGGAGGAAAGAACAGGCTGTGGGTGAATCCTAGTAGTTCTGGCAAGTAGATTAAGAACAATCGTGAGAAGAAATACGTTAATTAGAAACAGATTTGATGGGGTTTGTTCTGCATGAGATATTTGTGTTTATATAGGAGGAAGCCTTTCTTCATGAGGGGTATACAAAGCCACCAAATTTTCAGGTAGTACCTCATTGCTCTGCAGTGATGTCACTTTTGAGAGCCTCCCCTTTGTTTTGGAAAGAGGAAGGCTATAAAATGCCGAAGTCCTTCTCTGCTCAAAGTAACACCAAGGTTTGTTGGAAGTGCTGATAGACATGAGAATCAGTCAGAGGTCACAGCTGTCACCAGTGCCCTGGTGGCTAAGAAGGCATCCTGGCTTTTATCAGCAATAGTGTGGCCAGCAGGACCAGGGCAGCGACCATCCCACACTGGTGAGGCCACACCTCAAGTCCTGGTTTTGGGCCCCTCACTTCAAGAAAAATGGTGAGAAGCTGGGGTGTGCCCAGAGAAGGGAATGGAGCTGGGGAAGGGGCTGGAGCACAAGTCTGATGAGGATTAGCTGAGGGAGCTGGGGGTGTTTAGGCTGGAGAAAAGGAGGCTCAGGGGGAAATTCTCACTCTCTACAACTCCCTGAGAGGAGGCTGCAGCCAGGCAGGGGTTGGGCCCTGCTCCCAGGTAACAAGGGACAGGACAGGAGGAAATGGCCTCAAGTTGTGCCAGGGAAGGGTTCGGATTAGATATCAGGAAAAATTTCTTCACCAAAAGGGTTGTCAAGCATTGGAGCAGGCTGGCCAGGGCAGTGGTGGAGTTTCCATCCCTGGAAGTGTTCAAAAAGCATGCAGATGTGGCACTTGGGGATATGGTTTAGCCATGAGCATTGTGGTGGTGCTGAGTTAATGCTTGGTCTGGATGGTCTCACAGGTCTTTTCCAGCCTTAATGATTCTGTGATTCTGGTGCTGATTCCAGGCTGGTATTGGTATTGTCTGAGCAAAACTAGGAGCTTAGATTTTTCTATTTGAAAGTTATTCATACACACAATTTCTGAGCTGAGTTTCTGAACTCTGAAGTGTAGGCATTAAAGGTAAAGGTACGTCAGAAAATATATACCCAGATATGCCATGGGAGGAAGGATGTAGACAACAGAGAGCACTTAAAATTACATTTAAAGCCTACTTCATGTTCAAATTGAGCTCAATGAAATAAAGATTTGGAGAACGTAATCTGGACAGGATGGAGCTCTTACCTCCAACATTGTTTCAGGTAGTTTCCATACATGCAGTCTCTAGAACAACCTGTTGCTGCTCCTCAGGAACTGGGAAAGCTCTCGTGTAGTGTCCCCATTTCTAACAAATGGCACCTGTTGTCCCTTTGCTGGAGAAGTTAGAGGTGATCACTCCAGACCTGGATGAGGTACCCAAAACTGTTCTTGGAGATTCGGGTAAAGCATCTTCTGTGATGAGAGAACTCCAGGTTTTCGGATGTTTACTTTGGGATGCCCATATGGAACAGAAATTTCCAGCTTTAGAGCCTTTCTTTTCCCTTCCTCGTGGGAAGCAGCTTAAATCCATCAGCCATCCATGCCCACAGCTGCCCACAGCTGTCCATGGCCATAACCTGCATCAACCTAAACCACAGTGTCACTGCACTGGTAAATGCACAGGATGTTGAACAGCAGCTGATCCATGGTAGCCCTTACACATTACAGTGGAGCTTTTTTTACTTCCTAAACTTGCAGTTCCCTCAACCATCCTTTTCTGCTGTCACTTCATTTCAGGCTATTTCACCATGGCTGTTGATCAGCTTGGCTCAAAATGCTGGCCATTGGAGAACCTAATAGTCCTCTCTGATTAATTCTGGTTAATTCAGTCTGTCCAGAATTGTTCGGGGCATCGGTGGGCATAAAAGGGAAGGGAAATCAAAACCCTGTAAATGAGGGGCACGTGGCACACCTGCCATCTGTTTAGCAGATGCACACAGCCCTTGGCATGGCGAGTAGGAAGAGGGCCCTTGAGGGAAGAGGGACTAAGGAATGCACAGTCCCTGGCGAGGGAAGAGCAGGGTGGCAGGGATCCTTGGTGTGAGGAGGACTGGGGAAAGGAGGAGGGAAATCCTCATGAGGGGCACTATGGAAACACAGGGAGGGAGCTTTTAAATGAAGCAGGCCCAGCTTCCCAGAACATGGAAGCCTGAGTCTCCTCATGGTGAGTAGGAGATGTTTGCCTCCAGTGATTAAAGACAACTATTAGCATAAGCAGCTCACAGAAAGCGATCGATACTATTTTTTTAATTTTCTGCCATGGAAGAGTGTAGCAGATTCTTTAACCCTGAGACTCAGAACAAAAGTGTTTGCTGAGCCAGCTCTATTTGTTTCCAAGGAATTGCTTACAGAATGAATTTGATCCAGCCTATTTCCTGCCAGTGAACTAATGAAGAGTCTAACATCCCCAATCCAGTTTCTGCTAACATCAGGTTAAACTTAATTATTCATGGATTCTTATCAGTATTTCTTGAGTTTGCATGTCGAAGAGAATTGGTAATAGGATATGGAGCTTTTTCTGTCCAGATTGCTAGCAGGAGACTGCCCTAGGTTGAAGGGAGCAATCCTTGCTACTTATCTGACTGCTTCCCAGGGCTTTCATTAAGTTAATTGCTACTCTCTTCTCAGTTGCTTGGCGAGCTAGTGTATGCTGCAAATTTTAGAATCGTGAACTGCTGTTAATAACATCAGTACTTAGCAAAGGAAATGAAAAGATTTTTATCCACGGATTTCTGCAAGGGTACTCCGCCTCAACATCTCCTGCTTGTCTTCCCTGCGAGGCACTGACGTTGCCATATTTGCAGCCAAGGGAGTGATGAGGTGCAGCAGGTAGGGTCACAGGAGCAAATTATGGTATTAAAAAGCTTGGCTGTGCTGCCTGCCAGCACCAATAATGATGCCATCAGGGGTAGGAAGGAGTGCTGAGTGCCTCCAGAAAGGGACTGATCACGGTCTCATTATTGCTGTCCTAGGGACTGTGGGTGACTGATCGTGAACTGCTTGTTGCCCCAGAGAATTTAAAGGGCTTTTGAGGAAACAAAAGAAAGTATTGAAGACATTTCTCCAGCTGCTTGTGTTGGAGTCATGACTGCCCTTAAACTTTCTGCTTTAAACAAAAAGCTCTTGAGTAATAGATATTTGTCCATATGTGGAAAAATTAGCTGCATTATATGCTTTGAAGAACTATGTGAAAAGAATTTTTTCTCCAAATCATTAAAAACTCCAAGGCTCTAGAGACCAGAGACAACACCTGGGAGGGACAAGAAACCTCAGGGACTTTCTTACAGAAGTGTTTAAACACAAGGCATGTTTTCAGAAGCTTTTTCCTTCCAGATATGCCTGTGTGTCATAGGCATCTGTCCAGATGAGGCAAGAATAGGTCCAGTTTATTGAACCTCATCAACAGGCACTGCTGTCTGAAAGGCAAAATAATTATTCAGCATAAAGCATGGGGATGGCAAAATGTGCTATTCCACAACCATCCCAGTGCAAGCTATAAGGAAAGTTTTCTCATCTACTGCTGAGGAAGATGCTGTTGTGATGCCTTGAGGGAAGGTTATAGGAAATATTCTATTACTGTTTTGTGTGACTTGGTTTCCCTGCTTAATTTTATATTGCTCTGTGCCTGAATACATCAAATGCTCTGAAGACTTTGTTAAAGACTCAGTCAAGAAACTGAAAAAAGAGATAAATAGATGGAAGTAGCCATAGCTATGCAACTTGAAATAAGAGATATGGTCCATCAGTGAGGCAGCAACTCTTTCAGTGGCTCTCATGGGACAGCCTTTCAAATAATAAAGCTGGGCTCAAAGGAGACCTAAAAGCAAAACAGCTTAAATAAGAGAGAAGTGAGTAGTCAGATAAAGTCAGTGAGGGTGAATGCAATAACACAGCAGGCTCAGGTCTAAGTGCAGGGACAGTGGCACACTGAGTTGTGAGCGGGACAGGCTGCTGCCCCCTTTCACTGCTCCCTGTCAGTGCTTGTAAGCTTTTATTTCATCTCCCAGTGAAATAAATAATCGTGTGTTGCACAGAAGCTGGCTTGCTCACACTGCAGAAGATCCACCTGTCACAGGGTCTTGTAAAGGGGAGGCCTGGAACCAAATCACAAGTCCTGTTCTGAGGGAAGAAACGTCTTGGCAGAGTGTAGGTGGTTTGTCCTTGAGGAAAAGGAGCACTAGAGCCAGTTTGTGAACTGCAAGAAGTAGCCCTATGCTGTGTGTAAAATCCCACTGGTCTGCCAGGCAGCATTTAAATGCAGGCAAACAAAAGCACATTTGGAAGATGGATGAGAGATGAAGCCTTTGGAATTGCCAGCAGTGCACTTGGTAACAATGTGGTTAGCAATGCTTCTGCTTGATTTACTCAGTGGAACATACATTTTGGAAATAAATCTGTGTGTTTGATATACGTTGTTAGTGGCAATGTCACGGCCAGACTTCATTTTGATGTGGCAAGCTGTAAATCTTAGAAGAGAATAAAACACACAGTTTTAAATGCAGTTTGCTAGCAGGCCTAGAGATAATTTTGGCAGTGTTGGTTGCTCTTGTTCTCCTGCCTTCCACATCCTGGGTAGTAGTGGCCAGCTCCAGAAGCTTGCTGCCTGAGCTGCCATCACAGCTGGAAGGTGAAACCTCTGGCTGTGTTCCTCGAAATCATCAAACGTTGTTTGTGGTAGAGTATGGCATTACGAGCAAGGCTCTTATGGTACTGAAATATGACCTTTAATATATTTTTGCAGTCACAGTAAATAAAGCAGTAAAACTGAAAGGACTTGGCATCTGACGAAATGCTCCACTAAAGGATCATGAGTATTGACAATGCCAAGGTCATAATTTGGTTTGCAGTTATACTAATTACCAACAGGTTTTAAAATATGACGTTTTATGTGTCTTGTAGCTGGCAGGCTATTTAGAGAGGGATGATTTGCTGAGTACTGCTCTCTGGGTTTATCCTTTCACAGTTTTGGCTGCTGCCATCACTCTGCAACAAAACAATCTCTCGCAGCGGTTTGATTTTTCACAGAGGGGTTATTAATGTTTCTGAGCCAGCTGATAGGCCTAGGCAGGACTCAAGCACATTAATTTGTTCCATGTTTCTCTAACGAATGTGCAGAAGCCATTTTTGAGCCAGTGCAGGGCTGGGAGATGGGAACAGTTGTTGGGAGGACAGACAGCCGGGAGCCGAGCCCGGTGGGGCCATGCAAGTGGGGCTGTGTTAGTGTGTGGGGTGGATGCTCTGTTCTTTGTTGCTGCGTTGAGGAGGGTGGTAAGCCTGTGAAATAGGATACTTTGATTCGGGGAAAGAGATTCAGAAGTTACTCTTGAGCTTAAATACAGAGATTATGGAATCATAGAATGGTTTGGGTTGGAAGGTACCTTAAAGATCGTCTCATTCCAACCTCCCTGCCATGGTCGGGGACATCTTTCAGAAGACCAGATTGCTCAAAGCCCCATCCAACCTGGTCTTGGAGATGGAAATTTCTTGCCCTAAAATGCACTTCCAGAACCTGCACCTTTGAAAAAGAGTAGTTTATTCTTAATACCTCTGTTTCTATGTACGTGGTTTAAACACCTTACAGGGGGTCTAACTTTTCTTGAAAATCAGACAGTTTAAGGTGCTTCAAAGCCCTTGATATGTTTGGATTTTGCTGTAGGTAAAAAAAAGGCAGCAGGTGACTGATGAGTTTGCAGAGTTTGAGTGGGAGGTGTATGAGAGTGAAGTGGGGAGTGCTGCTGACTGCACAGTTATAGCTGTGAAGTCATTTGGAGCTTGGCAGTGTCTCAAAGAGCCTGGTTCTTTCAGAGCTGACAGAGTGGTATCCCAAGGTGGACAGAAGCCAGCTACAAAATGAGTTAACTTCTTCCTCAGCTCATTAAATGAGTTGCCCAGTCAAGAATGAAGCCTGGGTTCACACATAAGTACGTGTGTTGTCACAGAAATGGCATGAGGATGACAGACCTCGATTTCCTCATTTGTTGCTTTAGTGTGAAGTTCTGTATAAGAAATGTTGCTGCATCCCCTCACTCGATGGGGAGCGGGTCTGTGGTGGACACCCTGCAAATCAGTCACAGGAGAGCCAGACGGGGCTGGAGGAGGCAGATTTCCCTGCCTTTGGCTCTTTCCTTTTAGAGATGTTTTCCCTAATGGCAGCATGGATCAAACCCAGGTTAGTCTGCTCCACGTCGGGGAGCATTGCCCCAGTAATCAGAAATGACCTAAAATAACAAGGTGCTGCAATACCTGAGTAGTGGAAGAGCCCAGGTAATATGCAGAGAAGCGTGAGTCAGGGAGGAGGCCAGCTCTGACCTGCTGTGCTCTTCTTCCCACAAGAGCTGCAGCCTGTGGCAGCGAGGGGAGGAGTGGGCAGCCAGGTGGGCAGGAATCACCTGCTTTCCCAACAGGTGAGCCTGTGTGCCTGGCACGGTGCTCCCAAGACACTCTGATCAGGGCCTCTAGATTCTCTGACAATAATATTGTTTTCCCCATCCCACGAAGGTCTTTTTTCAACACTCGAACAGGTATTTGAAGTCGTGAATTTTTCGCCTGACCTACCTGACGTGTGCTGCTGTTTCCAGGTGAAATGTGCGACGTAGTTCTGATTGTTGAGGTGCTGGCCTGTCACATCCCTTCAGTGTCCAAGCGTAGCAGCAATGCGTGCTTTATTTCAGAGTTCTCAGGCCACGGGAGGACAGAAGCCTCCCGTGGAGGTGAGGTGTCTGTCAGACTGTGGCAGCCACCAGCCCTTTCTGTGTGCACTTGGGTAAGAGAGAAAGAGGAGGAAAGCGCAGGCAAAAGGAGTCAGAAGAATAGCTCTCATTTTATAAAATTAATTTGAAATATTTCTAAGCAGAAAAAAAAAATGTTTCGGCAAATGTGAGGATTTATTGTTTCCATTAATTCTCTGGGCTTTTTCAATTTTCTGGTTGAATTAGGCATCATTTGTATTAATATATTAACTATTGTACTTATAAGAAAGATGCTGGTTGGTTAGAGAACAGTCCAAGCTATACTCTCACACTCTGCATATTCTTATTTAATATAATTGAGTTTTAATTTAATAACAAAGAAGAAGAAAACAGTCAACGGAATGAAATAATTGGTTGCACAGCTTTAAAGAGTTTTTAACATGAACGTTTATTTTAATATTGTAGCTTCTTTTTAGCTTAATTTCCAGATCAGAAAGATTTATGAAACCTTGTTCTTCGTACCTGCCTACTTGCCCCTCCCTTTGAATAACTTCTACACCTATTAGCCAGGTTTAGCCTAACTTGACATAGTGAGAGGGGCCTCAGGAAATACTGCCTTTACTTAAAGGTTTCATGAAACTAGGTAGAGATAGGCTGTGTAAGGGGCTCCATGGGGGGAAAAAAAGACTGGAAAAGAAACGCCAATTTAATTGGAAATCAGAAAAGCTGCACTGCTGGCAGGTAAACATCTGAGCAAAAGCAGTTGATTAACAAGGTCCCAGAAAAGAAGGCTTTGTCACAGTGCTTGAACTATTCCTTCATATGTAAATCAGAGGGGGGGAAACCTGTTTGTTAAGCAGCAACGCTTTTATAAGCTTTAATGTAGTAGTAAATAAAACATGAGAAAATGGTATGAACTTAAATATGAGTGATTTTCCCATGCTTTTGGAAAACCTAGTTGTTTTCCAGATTCACAGTGGGATTTATAGGTAACCCTGCAAGTGCTGTAAACCCCACTTCTCACCCTCCTCACTGCACAGATGGGGGAATTAATCTGAAGGGACGCCAGCATTCCCTGGGTTATCACAGTCATTTGACCAGAGAATCTGACTCAGAACATTCGATATTTCTGTGAAAAATGACTGAGTCCCAGCCAGCACCACTATCTGATTAATTCAATCCCACACCAGAGATGGAGTGTTACACGTGAACTAATGCCTTTCTGCTCCATCACACTGTGCTGCCTGATAGTGTCACTGAGCCTTTTTTGCACTTGTATTAAGGAGAACAAAAACTGAAACTGAGGGCTTGGGGGGGTCTTGTTGCTGTTGTTTCCTCTTTTCCGAGCAAAGCTTCCTGAAGTCATTAGTCAAAAGAAATTAACTTTAGGAAATGCACACTTTTGTAGCACGGGATCCTGCAGCGAGACAGGCTCGATTCCTTGTTCCACAGGCTCTCCTGGGGATGCTGCACTGTCTCAGCAGGGAAGCATTCCATCTGGAGAGAAAATCTCACAAAATGCATTTCTGAGATGTAACAGCCAAAGACGTCTTTGTTCGGGCTGTTGTGAAGCGCTGCCTGTACCTGGGCTGTTGTCGCACACGGAGGCTTCCCACTAGATGGCCCTGCGCATCCAGCATTGGATGTGTGTCCCTGAGAACACGGAAATAATTCCTTGGCTCTGAATTTCACTGGGAGCTTTGTCAACAAACCCTCTTTTCCATGATCCACGTAGGGCAAGCTCAAGTCGTCTGCAGTCCTGCGACTGGGCAGCCTTCCTACATTAAAATACCTTGTCTTTTTTTACTGTTAACCTGTACCCTGAATATATTTGCTTAAACTCCTGCCTTCTCCTATGTGAGAGCTATAAAAGTGACTGTTAAATATGCTTTTCATCCACATATAACAAATTGAGACCTGAGACTTTAGGCTGTGAGACTCTCATGCGTGTCCATGAACAAAAGATATTACATTCTGCTCAGCTGGCTTCTTGCACCTGTTCTGCTTAAAATATTTACATCTGGCGGGGTTTCCTAAGGGTGGAAAAACACAGAGCTACACTTTCAGAGGAGGTAAACTAACATTATTAACATTTAAAGAACTGCAATAAACAACCTCAATGTTGATTTTGGCAGAGGAATTTTACGAGAGAATCCCTTCTGATTATTCAGCCTAAGACAAGCCCACAGGAGGCCGTTTTTGGAGGTGTCTTCCTTGGAGTGGGACAGAGAATACTTCCTTGTGTTTGTTCCTCCAAGTCACTGCTGTTTGTCTAAATTACACCTTCCTTGCATTTTGCTGATGCTGCCTAGCATTAAATTGCTGGATGCTTGACACAAGTCTCATCTTCCTGCCATGAGCTCCGAGCAGCCTTTTTGGTGCTCCTTATTCCCAGAGGACAACTCACAGCCCATTAGGGGCACACAACCACTACAAAGCTGGATGTGTGAGCCCGAGGGGGGATGTGTAGCACAGACTGTCTAATTCTGCTTGCAAAGGGAGTTTCACTGAGGAGCCGACCAGGAGTTCATGTGAAACAGGTCCCTGGTGCTGACTTGGTGCTTTGTGCACAAATGGCAGCTCACAGCACCTGCAGCAACCATTCAGCAATTTAAGAGATGAAAACAGGCCTGAGGAAGAGACAGAGACTGAGGTGCTGCAGGTTTGGAAGGACACGAAAGCAAAAGCCTCCTTTCTCATTTGTGAAGTGACCCATGGACTTCAGGTCTTAAACGGCTGCGAAATGTGAAATAGGTCCAGGACAATTTGAAGTAATGAGTTGCTTGGCAGGAAAAGGGCAAACAGTGTTGTGGGGTACCACCAACTGGGTCTGGCAATGAGTAAATTAAAACTGCTGTTAATAAGGTATGTGCGGTTGGCATTCAAGCAGTGCTCAGAGGGGTTAAAAGTTGAAATGAAGTGATCACGACTATCAAAAACAAAAGAAGAAAACATATCCTAAAGCGTGCTTTTGTGAGTAGGCAGAACTCATGCATTCGCTGGGAAGGAAATGCAGCAGGTTAACAAGAATTGGACCAAATATTGCTGTGGGCCCTGGTGAGTGCTCTGTGTTTCACTATGTTGCCTTCAAGAGGCTGGAATCAGTTTTCCTTGCTGAGAAGGGTGGTGTTGCTAAATGGTATTATGATAACATAATGAGAAATCAGAGCAGCTAAGTCTTGACAAGGCACCCGGCTCGAGTTAATTAAAACAGAGAAGTCATACCATGGTGCCAAGGGAAATAGTAAAAGCACAGATGGGGAGATTTGATTGCTTACTGAGGATTAGTGCGGTTAGTGCAGAGGTCTTAAAAGGACAAAGGGACAATCTGGACAACCTCAAGGCTGGAAACAGAAGCTGAGACTAGACGTGGGCATGTGAATTACAGATAGAATAATTTTAAGTGCCACTACTGGTGTGAATTTGTGAAGGAAAAGGCAAGCTTTCGGGTTAACCCAAAATTTGTAATTATGGGAGTTGGGTCTGTGAAAAAGGGTACTTGTACACAGTCTTGGCTTGTCACAATGAATGTCAGCACGCTCATACTGGAGCAGCGCCAAACCCAGGCCAGGCCTGTTAAACAAAAGACAAATTGTGCCCAGTCCAAGCCAGGCTGGCCCATCCTTTCCAGTGTTTCAAGGTAGACGTGGTTCCAAGAGCAGCTCAGCACACCAAGTGAGCCTTGGAGGTGCCAGTCAGAGTTCTGCTGGGGGGTCCAGTAGCAAGAACCTGCGTGCTCTGGCCTGGAGGGGAAATGCAGGTAGCAGGGGACAGGTGAGAGTGGCTTTTCTGTGCCACTCACAGCAGCCGTGATCCACTCGTGTCCAGTCCCCACGAGGGATCAGAGTGCAGAAATGGAAGTGGATCAGACGGAGGTGCCTTCCACGCTCTGCCTGCTCAGAGCACACTGAACTAGACAGCCGTAATCTCTCTCTCCTCCTCTGTGCATCCTCTCATGGTTGGCCTAATTCCTGCACATATTCCAAGGCACAGTACATCGGGGTATTGCATTTCTTGTTGTCTCTGTTGGAATCCATGGAGACACAGGAGGCCTGGGCTGATCAGCTCCTAGGACAGGCTTGAACAGAAAAGCCCTTCCCTCCACCACCCCCTCCACCCAAAAAAACCTCCAACACCTAACCAAGAAAAAGATCAGAGCAGGAATGATATTTCCAAGAGAAGAGGAATGGGATAGTCTGGAGGCAGAAAAAGGGAAATTCCAGAGCAGATGAAAATGGATAAAAATTTCCAGATTAGGAGGGGTCTTCTGAAAAATAAATAAGGTACATGAGTGTAGGAACATGTTTCTTCCCACTGTTCAGCTGATTAGATGCTGCTTAACCTCTGGATTTCTCTCTACTAGGCTAGAGATCTTCTTGTGCCTAAAAAAGGAACACAGGCTGCTTGTTCCTAAGGCTACTATATTAATTGAAAACAAAATCAGTAAAACACTTAGTAGTTCAGAGCAGCTTTTGTTGGGCCACTTGCTGAAATCAGTCCCAATTATGCATAAATTATCAGGGAAGCTGGTCATTTATAGCATGCTAAAACCAGAAAGGACAGCATGAAGGGTGGGTAGGAGGAGCTGACTCTCTTCCAGTTCATTTACAAAAACAAATACCTTTTTATAATTCTGTGTCCCTGCAGACACCCTGTGGGGCTCCAAGGACCCCATCCTGAGCCTGACAAAGAGGGAGTTAACCCACTGCAAGCTGTTCCCCAACAGGCTGAAAGGCTTTGCTTGGTGGGGGGGAAAGTCCCCAAGCTGGTGTTTATTGATGGTTCATAATGGGACAGACTTCTCTCTATTTTGGGAACAGAAAGAGTGGGCCTGGAACCTTGCCAGTAAACAGCTTGGGGTGTAGCCTCAAGGGCTCCTGCCTTCCTCTGCTCTGTCCTTCCACACCTTTCTCTCCCTTCAGGGCTGAGGTCACTGCTTCTGTAATGCTTTTAGCAGTGTCAAGGTGAGTCCCTGGCTGTGAAACCGAGTGCAGACCACGTGGCAGGCAGCTCCTGTGTCAGCCCAAGCACACAGCAGGGGTTCAAGAACTTGTGACTTGTGTGAAGAACCTGTACTCCTCTCTGGTGGAGACAAGCTGGAACAATTGGGGTTGTTCAGCCTGGAGAGGAGAAGGCTCCGGGAAGACCCTATAAAACCTTAGAGCATCCAAGGAGGAGCTCAGAGAGGGATTTTGGACAGTGATGTGCAGAACAGGGCCCTGGGCAACCTGGTCTAGTGGAAGGTGTCCCTGCCCACGGCAGGGGGGTTAGATGGTCTTTAAGGTCCCTTCCAACCCAAACTATTCTTTGATTCTGTGAGACTGGAGGTGCAGATGTGAGGCTGTGGGAGCAGGGGGGTTCCCCTTATGCTGACTCCTCAGCTTCCCAGGCTGCCAAGAGCAGAAACAGCCTCAGACATGCGATGGCTTCAACTAAAAGTGGGGCTCAGTGCTGCACATCAGAAACTGCCTCACAGAGGGTCTTGACTGCAGCTGAAGAGGTTCACCAGTGGGCATTGTAGGAGACTTTCAGGACAGAGAGCTGGGGATGAAAAGTGGCACTGCATGTCTCATTTTCACCATCATTCCAATCTCCAATAGCAGGCAGGAGAGAGAAATAAGTAGAGAAGTGGTGTCAGCTTAGAAATTGATATGGAAGAAATCAGCATGATACTTGGCAGGAAACGAAGAGACACGAGTGGCAGGGGTTGAGGTGGTGTCCTGGGGGATGGCACACATAATTCCACAGCTGCTGCACTGGAGCTGGAGCTGGCACTGATGTCACTGTGCTGGTTTGAACACAGCTCAGGCAAGATCCAAAATCGTGAGAATATTGTGAATATTGTGGGCTCCCCAGGGAAACCAGGTGTTTGAGAGGGGGAAGAGTCCTGGGGCAGCTGGTGTTGGGGTGACCACCAAAACATCTGATGGTGGTACTGCTTCCAGGAGGGAGAATTGCACAAGAATGTGTGCCCCTGAACTGCCCCAGAGCATCACTGCAGGACTTCAGTGAGAGGCTGGGGTGGTTCTGATCTGGTTCAACTCACAGCTTGTTGAAATGGCTTATTAAAAAGGGTTGCTAATTCATTTAAGTTTTCTTCCTGTATATGTTGCCTTGAAGATTTTGTGATCTATAGCAGTTTTGTGCATCTTTAACTTTCCCTTAGTTGCTATCCATTGTGCTGGGCTGGCATTGAAATGTTTTCTTTGGAGCAAGAGACTGCTGCTTTATGGGAGGAAAAAAACCAGCTCAATTAAAAGGACCTAGGAATTCCTGAGAAAATGCTGAGAATGGATTAGAAAAATAGACAGGCATTTGCCTGCGAACAGCTGAGCTATCTCTGAGATACCTGGAGGCAGTTTGGAGCTGCTTTTGGCTCTAGGTGCTGCTTAGGATAATAGTAAAGGAAAAGAGGGGGTGTATCTTCTCTGATGCTTCTCATGAACGTCTTTTAATGAGCAGGAATTTGGATTGGAGAAGAAAGAAACAAATAATTAAACTACAAATGAAATTCGCTGTGTTTTTTAGTGAAATCTCAGCCTGCTGTTCTGTCTGTGGCTTGATCTCTCCCTGTTGTGAGCTGTAACTCTGCCAGCTTGGTGAGAAGTTCTGGACAGACCAGGGGGTGATGTGCCCTCCTCCTTGTGCCTGTGGAGGTCACCAGGAGGGTGGCGATGTGGGCTTACGTAACAGTAGTAAAGTGACATCTTGCTCTTCCTCCCCCACCCCCCCAGAAAAATAATTCTCTTTTCTTTATAAGTTTGGACCATTTCTGTTCATACTCCCACCCTAACAGTGTTTTCCTCTCATGAAGTCTGAGCCTCCGGTGTGAGAGGACAGGGTATTGCCATGGAAATGAGAGGGAGCAGTACAAAGCCATTGTTAGAAGAACAAGGCAGAGTCAGGCCTCATGTGGAGAAAATCTAATTTTTAAGCACCTGTGCTGGATAAGGAACAAAGGAGCTGCTGGGAAGGGACAGCAGAGCCTGTGAATGGCACTGTGTATGCGGCCCACGGCATGTTCCCTGCTTGGCTAATAAGGGACTGTGACTCGTATTCAGCACATGCTGGCAGTTAATCTCTCTGCCATATGGCGGCTGTGCCTGGCACCTGCTTCCATCAGTGTGAGATAAGGTCAGCATCTCCCTGTGGGCAGAGCTATTGCAGGGAATCGACGTTGCTGCGGTGTCTTTGCCACCCGGGAACCGCTGCCACTCCCAGGTACAGCGCTGGGAACTGGGAAGGAGCACCTTAACTTTGGCAGCGAGGCTCCTTCCTCCCCGGGATGGTGCTGTGCCTTGTGCTGCTCTGTGCCACGGACAACCATTCACAGCCTGTCATCAAAAGGCATGAATAGCAAGGCATGACATGTATTTTCTTTCACCCTGCGTTCTTCCTCCCTCTTCTGTTTCACCTCCACTTTCAGAGTGTTTCCTTCCATCTTGATTCCTACACCGTCTTTGCGCCCAGGTTGTACGGCCAAGGGAGCACTTCCCGGCTGCCAGGGAGGAGCTGTGGCAGTGTGCAGCTGTGGCTGGGGTCCTCCTGGCTGCTGCATCACCATTACAGCCCCTGCTTGTCAGCCTGTATATGCCAGCCTGTCTCTTCCACCCTTTCTAATCCCAGCTCTGTTTTGGTATTTCATTTTAACTTGCCCCTAACACTCTGCAGCCATCTCCATCCCTTCTCAGCAAGCCATCCTTCAAGGAACTATCAAACTGAACTTCTCCTGTGCTGCCTGGCTTTTTACCTGAGACTAAACACAGTAAGACAGGGACAGAGCCAGATAACTTCTGCTTTTGCCTGCCTGCAGCAGCCCTTCCTAGGCGATGCTGCAGATCGTTGCAGGTGAGACAGGACAGGAACATAAAAGTCCTGGTGTCAGCCACCACCAGAAAGACAGACAGCCTGAGATGGACGGGTGCTCTAAGCAGTTTGGTGGATGTACCTCCCCCATTTCAAAAGCTTTCTCTCAGGAGAAGGAGCTTTCTCCTGTCTTAAAGGAGGAATCAAGGAGTCACAAATTCAGACGCGTGTTTCTAGTTCTGCTCATCGCTCTGTGTGGTATTGACTATTGGTTTAATCTCTTCTGATAGCTGCTAAATACTCAGATAAGAATGATGTTATTGTTCTTCATCTAAAGGGCTTAGATTTCTGCAGATAACTCCTGTTAGCACCAGTGTTATTGTATAGTGTTCAAAATTTAAGCAAGATTTCTGCTTATAAATTAAGCTGCTTCAGGAAAGAAGCTAATATTTTACAAATAGGCCTTATTTAGTAGGCTATTTGTCCTGTTTCACAGATGCATTGTTATGAAAAGTAGGCAGGCAGGAGAGATCATTAAATCGAAGAAACAGTCTAGGATGGCTTTTCTTGGATTCCAGTGAGTCTGTCCATAAATGACCATGAAAAGTAGCAGTTGTTCACTATAAATCTCTGGTCACATCTGCAGCTTGTCACAGGAAAACATGTTAGTGTGTCCTTTCAGCACAAAAGAGGAAAACCTGTCTTTCTTTGCCTTGCCAGGCTCGGGGAATGAAAATGGGTGAGTTCTGCTGGCTGCAGCTCCCAGCAGTCAGGGCCGTGCAGTGACCTGCAGGAAAGCAGGAGGTGTCTGGGACTTACACTGTTGCTTCTCTAAACTTTTGCTGAAATATTTGTCAAATATTTCAGAATTCTGTTCTTCTGACATCCGGCTTATTTCTCAATATTGCACCTGCAAGGCTGATTTGGTACAAAATTGACTTTGACTTTGTGATCACCGTGGCTTAATGGTATTTGGAATTAGAAAAAGTGATGTAGAGATTTAATCCTGAGTCCTCCCAGTCTGTCTCAGTGTACTCTTTTGTTTGGGAGCCTCATTAAAATGTCTTCAAACCAGCACTTTCTAATCCCTGTTTTCTTTTATTCCAGGTTTCCTTTGACCTTTCAAAGCTTTGTAATCTGAGTTTAGTTTTCACACCCATTTCTTTACTCCCTTAACTTTAGCAATCGCTCTGCCTGGTTTGTGAACTTTGTACAGTTACAAGAGCAGTGTGTACATCTCTTATCTACAGCAAATAACAAGCAAGGCACTGAACAATCCTTCTGGAGCCACGTGGGGACAGATAGCTGAGGCATGGACGAGTTGTACCTCTCCCTGTGGCTTGCAGAATAGTTTAGAGGGAACCCTAAAGGTTTAGCAAAAAGTTGTCTTCTTTTAAACTTTCTGTTTAAAGGAGAAGAAAAAGGGAAGGCTCAACCAGAAAAATGCCACAATTAAACTGCTCTGATTACTTTCTCCACTGACAGCAGCAGCTCATTTTCCCAGAGTGAGAATATGGATACAGGCAGGAAACCTGGTTCTTCCTGCCCTTCTGGGAGGAGCTGGCCTGCTCATGGGCACTTGGCTATTCATGGTTGGGAAAGCTTCACCAGCAAGGGAGGTGCCTTCTGCCCCTATGCAAGCCTGGAAGGGGCAGGGGGCATTCGTGGAAGGAAGCTGAGGAAACTCTAACAGCACATGAAGGCTCCTGAGGCCAAGGCTGCTACTAAATATGGCTGGAAATAGACCCATGGAACAACATTCCAGTAAAAATATTGATTTGTTGGACCCAACTGTCTCATCCAAAACCCTTCCGTTTGAGGAGATGTGATGGAGTCTGAGGCAGCCTTTCTACCCTGCTCTACCTGGGCTCCTGGCCAGGAGCAGCAGTCTGTGGGGCAGAGCCACAGCACAGTACACATTTTTTAGGCAGGGACATGCTGTGTGACGCTGGAATAGGCAGCCACCTCAAAGACTCTGTGATCACACCGAGACAGTGACACGATGGCACCCAGGGAGCCTCAGAGGTGAATGCGAGCATTCCTCTGGGCATCCCCTTCTAACACAGCCTCTTGGGATGAAGGGCTGGGGAAATCCTGGCATCATTCTGTTTGCATCCCTTTCTTGTGTGGTGCTCCCTGCCATGGCAGCAGTGTGCCTGCTGACTTGTTGAATCGGTCAGATAAACTCTGTGAAGCAGGAAGCTTCTCTGTGTGTGTGTGTACGCAGTTAAGTCCACGCCAAATGCTGTAAGACAGTAACATTTGTAACCTTTTGTGCTCGGTCTGACAATACCTATTTATAGTCAGTACCAGAATAAAAGGTAGTGCAGTCTTTGCAGGAGTTGCAATGCTCAGTACGGCTGGCTGCATGCAACCTGAGATCTCCCAGACCCGTCAGATAATATAACTGAGCTTTCAGCGGGATGCTTATTGAAGCAGAAATGAGTAAAGTAATTAACAGCGTGTGGTTCAGCTTGAAAATCAATACAGACTGTATCGAGCCAGAAAAAGAGCCAGAAGAGAGGCTGCTAATGCTGTGTGTCTGCATCAGCAAGATACGTAAAAAGTGCATCCACCTAACATAAATTTACTAGAGAGCATTTTAAAAAAATCAATAACCAGAGCATTAAGGCCAGGTTTACAGGAAATTTCAAGAGGATCATTTGGGTTGGCACCACAAACTATTGAACACTGAGATGAAATGGCAAAAGGAGCTCAGCTCAGAATCCTCAGAAGTAGTTCTCAGAGCTGCCAGCCCCTTGCAAATGTCCAGATGTGGAAATGCCTCCTAAGGTCAAGAAAAAGAAAGGAGACAGCAAACAGGTATTCTTCAGAACCACCTATTCTGGGTTATATCAGTGTGCCAAGGCACCAACCTTTCACATTTCTAAACCTAGCACAACTATACTGAGCAGTTAAAAGCCCCTGTGGAAATCCCTTTGTCATGAGGATGTCAGATGAGCGAGCCTTCGGTCACTCATCTAGAACTGGATGAACTTTAAGTTCCCTTCCTACCCAAACCATTCTGTGATTAATTTTTCTATCAGCCAAAAGCATGCAGCTGATGTGACAATGAGCTATTGTTTTTTCACATTGAATCCTAAGCAGTTGGTGGAAAACACAGTTGTGATTTTATATGGAAATTAGAGAGTCTGCCCATTAATAGGACATCCTTGGAGTGCCAGGAGCTGGGAGGCAGCAAACACCTCCGCTGTTAACAGAGATCTGAAATCACAGTTGGAGGTGATTTACTCACCTGAGTTTTCACTCCTTCCCTTCCATTTTGCAACAAAAGTATAATTCAACAGTTTTGAGTGCTACTGTCTACTTAAGGTATTAACTGTGTCGTGACTCAATTACAGATGCAGGGCATGACCCTGAAGCCAAATGTATGATTGCATCAATATTGCTCACACACTTTTCTGTGGATGCAGGATTGAGTGAGCGAAAACAATCACCTTCTGTTTTGCCTGCCCCGGACACCATAGCGACTGAAATGCTGTGCTTAAAATTATCATAGGTTTTCCCTTCTATCTTTTTGTTCCATATGGTGCACGCTGTCAGCTGTCTTAACATCCAGTTCTGTGGATGCCAGCTATCAGTGTGACAGGAAATGAAATGCGCACAAGATTTGATGACTGATGCTGAGTTTCGTGAGCTGTCTGCTTCGTTGCTTGGCGTGCCCTGGGGCAGCATGTCCGTGGCACAGCAGGACTTTGTGACTTTCTGCGTGGTGAGCTGTGCCCTTGCTGCCGTGGAGGGAAGCTGCACTGCTCTGTGCTGGTAGCACTGGGAAGAAACTGAATACAATAACGCCAGGTTAACTGAGCCTATTAGAAAAACCAAACAAACCAGCTTTTCTTTTGATCACACCATATCCGGAAGAACTTGAAATGTTCCTTCTCTGCAGTTCGGATCCTTCACAGTTCTCTCATTGCACCCCCAGCTCTGATACTGAGATCTGGCATTAAAAGCAGCACAGTACAGCAACAGTGTGTGGGCCAGGAAACCAGGAATTGGTCTCCAAATGGGCACTGGAAGTGCCAAGTCTGCCCTGGGGTGTGCTGGGACCTGACAGGGTATATCACTCGTCCCAGACAATGCACAGATTGACTGGAAGGCTGCAATAGATGAGAATTCAGTATTTGTATATAATGCACAAAAAAAAGGCAGGGGAAGGTTTATCATTCATGAATAACCCGGATTGATTAACTGAACCAAAAACGGCTTTCGTCTACAAATAAGATAATTTCATTCACTAGACTGATTGTGCTACAATTTTACAACAAGATTGAGAGCCTTTTTTATTGATCACATCAAATCAATTGTGTTGTTGCATACAAATTGGTACCAAACCACCCAATCATTTTATGACTCTTCTACATCAGTACACGTGGAATGTTGATCTGTATCATCGCATATTTGTTTAATCAGGCTAATATTTCATCTGCCTCACTGGAGTGATGGTGTGACGAGAAAAAACTCAGATTACTGCAAATGATCAACACATTCACTTCTCTTCAAAGAGCTAGCTGAGGGATTTAGTCTTTTTTAAGCCGCCCAGAGATTCATTCTCTTTTCTAAACATTAGATTTTGCAGAAAGAAAATAAAATCTCCTTTTTGGGCAAAACCAGCTTTTGGCACCACAGAATTCGCTTGCAGGTTTGAACTTTCTGTCCTTGAGGAGAGCTGGTAGAACTGGCTACAGAAATCACTTTGCTTCCATGGGCTTTTTGCATCCTCTGCTTCATTTGCCTTTCTAAGGACTTGGCATAGAAGATCTTGCTTTCTCCAAGTCAAACCATCATCCCAAAATCCGAAGGAAATGGACTTCCCTGGCTGTGCCTCAGTAAGGAGAGCGAATGGAACTGCGATCCACCTCAGGGAGACAGAGTTCAACAGTTCCTCAAATTTGGACGTCACAACTTTGTTGTTTTTGCTGGAGGAATGGTCTCTCACCCCATCAGGCACAAACATGAACATGTTTTTAATCTCTCCAGTTGTCTGCCTCATGACAGGTGTCCTCATCATCCCTACCATCTTATTTGTGATCTTCTCTCAGTTTAAAATCCGCCAGGAGACAAGGTACATGCTGCTGGGAAACGCTCTGCTTTCTGATCTGATCTACCTCTTGTTCTACACCCTGTCAGCTGCCCTCAATGCAGCACGTCTACACCTCCCAAAGGAAGCTTGTGTCCTCCTCTTATTTTTGCTGGCCGTGGCTTACTGCGGAGGACTGTTCACAGCTGTTGCAATAGTCTTGGACACGTACATAGCTGTTTTGTTTCCTTTGCGCTACATTGTTATTTTGCCTCCTTCACGAACTAAAAAAATCATTGTGTTACTGTGGATGTGTTCCGGAGCTTTCCCTGGGATTTTCTTCTTGGTGCTGTGGACTACGCACAGCTTTGTGCCCTGTGTCCTGGAAATGTGCTCAGTTCCAGTAATACTAATATTAACTCTGAATGGGACTGACACTGTGAAACTCCGTTTCTGGCTTTCTGCCACAGTTATCTTTCTCTGCCTGTCTGTAATACTTTTTTGCTACGTTATCTTGTATCTTAAAACCAAACACTCGGGTATATGGGAGAGCATCTGCTCCAGAGCCAGTGTAACGTTCTTAATGCACAACACTGTGTTATTTTTTCACTTCTTTCCACTCTTGACCCTTTTAGTGGAATCATTCTTGTCCGTTAATGTTGTCATCAGGCTGCAGACAGGAATCTTGGTGTCCCTGACAGTCTGCAATGTCCTCATGATTCTTCCTAAAGTTCTGTTCCCTTTTCTGTATGGGCTTCGATACAGAGAGATCTCAGCCTCTCTCAAATCCATCGTCAGGAGGAAGCAGCTTCGCCTGGTGTCACCTGCTCCACCACAGTCCTGAGGCAGCGCAGAGCACAGCCACAGCAGAGGAGCTGTCCTTGCCTTGTTGTCGTGCAAGACTGATGGAAATCACCCAGCTTCTGAAGTGGAGAGGTGATCTACTCACGGTAAGAAGACATGGGTTCATCACTGCCTCCTTTGTGCCAAAAGGCCACAGATCTCTCATCACGACACAGCTGAGAATATAGTGAATGCTACCCTGGATGAAGTTCCAAGCTTTGTTCTGATGTGAAAGGCAGGACCTTCTGGAGAAGATATTGAATCAGGGTCATTTTCACCCACCTGTTGCAGATGCCTTTCTGGAAAAAAGAAAATTAAAAATAGATAATGCAAAGCAAAAGAGTAACCACAGGTCTCGTGACAGCATCACCTACAGCAGAGGATCCTTAACCAAACGTGCTGTGAAAACAACAACCATTTCTTTCACACACAGTATATTCTTGCAAGTTTGGCAGCCAAAGTCCTGTTCTTCAAAACACGCACTGAGAGGCGCCTCTGGAAACTGCTGCACTCGGTGAAACACCATTGCTCAGCTTGTGCAGCGTGCTGGAGCATTCATTGCCTTCTGCACTCTTGTCTGACAATCTGCAAAACACTGACGTTTGACAAAATCTCCTTCTGCTGGGAAGCCACCTTAGATCAGTGTCTGCTGGGCAGCCCAGCACACGGCACTGCCAGGGGCGGACGTGCTGCAGGGCGAGGGAGGACGAGCAGGGGGCAGCGGGTGGCATTCCGCCCCTGCTGCGTGCAGAACTGCTGTGCCTGCAGAGCTGAGCAGGTGCTGCAGGAGCCTGGGGCAGCCCAGAGCCCTGAGTCCCTGCTGGGGAAGCAGGGCAGCAGCAGAGAGGTGCCAGGCTGGGCACAGGGGTACCCTCACCGTGGCTCAGACAGGACCCGGGGCGAGGGATTAAGCGTGAACACTTCTGAGCCTCTGCCGAGGCAGCTCCCAGTTCTGCCTCACAAAAATCTTCTCCAGCAGTCTGATCTCAGTTTACAGCTACACAGTGTCAGAGCTGCTGCTGGGTACCTGCCACCAAAGCCTTAGGAAGGTCAGGAGGAGAGGCTGCAGAGCTGCTTGGTGTATCGGGGCAAGAAAAATGAGATCCTGTAAGAGCTTTTTAGGTTTTCCAGATCAGCCACCTACCTATAGAAGACAAGTGGAACATATTTCTGACCTTCGAAGAAACCAAAATTTACTTAGATATAAACGTCAGTGTGGGAAATTTAAAATGCTCTTCTGTTCCTTGGACTTGAGAAAAGAGTCCTATATTTCTAAAGATAATATTTTTAGAATTTGTTACGTTTTTTGTAAAAATACATTGGACTTTAAAAAACGGTCCTTGATTTCACTCTGTGCAGTATTTTCCTTGTGCAGACTCTCTCCACCTTCTGTTTGCTTAAAGCAATACACAGAAAGTGCTGAATGTGGCTTTTGGCTATTTCACACTCATCTGAAGAATTCCACTAAGTGTGAGCCAGGAGAAGATCAGTGTCTGGTTGCACGAAATGTTTTTGGCAGCAAAGTGAGTTTGAGCAGTTCCTGCTGATCTTCTCTCCTCATTCCCAAACTTGCTGTTACTCTCCTCACATTGCAGCGTCTGCTCTCTCCTGTTTGCTGATGCAACTGCTTCTGGGGTTGCAGATTAAAAATATCCCTTCAAAGAGAAGCGGTGTTTTCATTTTACTTGAGATCATCCCAGTGATCTGATCTTTTTATAGGATGTTCTGAAAACAGCTGCATCAGCACAACTGAGGGTGTAACAAATCCCAGTTCAGAGGTGGGGGGAATGAGCAGGGACATCTTAGAGCCTTTGTTGCTAAGGGACACTTCTTGTGTGAGAAGTATCTCTAAGGTAAAATTATTGCAAGTGAATAAACTGTAATATTGCATATTTGCTTTAACCATGGTTCTGTGCTTCTCAATCCTCTTCAATAAAAGGATCTAGAAGTTGCTTTTTACTGGCTGCTTTTATTTTTCTCCAAGATGAATGTACCATAGATATCCGTCACAGAAATTACGTTTGTATACTTTATATGCAGCCTGTAACAGGGGTCTTCCATAACACGAGGAAGGATGGGGAAAACGTCTGCATACTGGATCAGATTCTTTCTGCTGAACCCCTCTGGCATGTGGGAAGACCAAGAATGGAAGAGGTGCTTGTGAATCCCCAGGCTCTCATATCCTGGGCCAAATTTTTATGCCAGTGCCCAGCGACAAGGGTGCTGATAAGTTACAGGTTGTTTTGTCCATGCAAGGTCCACTCATGTTTACCTCTATTGGAAATTTTCATGATAAGTAGTAAAGATAACTGTGTAAATAGCATAAATAAATAAAATAATAAAAAATAAAAATAAATTTAAAAATAAAATAGCGTAAATAAATAAATAGGGTAATTCTATGTGGAGCCATAGGTGACTTTGTGTAGCAGCAGGTTAACAGTACTTGGTCTTCCTGCTGACATCAGACAATTATGAAGGTATAATCTCCTGGACAGGATTCTGTTGCCAATTCTGTAACTCTCTCTTACATACACATCCCCTGGACCTATTTAAGAACAACCAGAAGTTTGGTAACATAAAGAAGGATGCTGTAAGATGGAGCACATGAATCGGTGATTGTGGCAAGTTTATGTATGTATAAAGCCTGCCCGCAGTGATATCACAAGGACCAGGCAAACGAAACACTGCTCTGTGGAGATGGTCTTCTAAGAAAGATCATTGCAAGCTATCTTAATTCTCTTTAAAGTGGTTCAACATTAGATAGGTACATTTTTCTTAAGTGACTGCTTGTAAGCCACTTCTTCCCATGGAATATCACTGTGCTGTTTGGCACAAAGCAGCAGGTTATAGTGTGTATACAAGAAACACACCGTGTGCCTGAACCATTTGCCTTTGGGATTCCCCCAGTCTATCTGAATAGGATCGAAGGGCTCACCAGGGCAACGTCACAAGCACTAGGTTCCTCTAACGCTTTTTATAAATGTCGTGAGTTTTGTCTTAAAGAATATTAGGCTTCTGCATTTTCCAGAACCTCATGGGTGCAGTGGTCACCAACCTTGTAAGGATGTCTCCACATAAGCTCTGGAAACTCAAACTGAGACTGTTTACCAGAGCCCAGTAATCGACCTCTCCCAGGTCACATAAATGAACTTCTCGGACGTCACTGCGGCTGCCCCGCGTTTTAATTTGAAGTGAAATGGAGAGCAGTCGGCTTTAACATGTGATTTGGCAGCTGGGGGCAGTAATCCTTTAATGAATTTCAATAGCATGAATCACTACAGGTATTCTAATTTATAGCCTAAATATATTCCTGGTCAGTTTTTTCCCTCTTTTCTTGTGCCAACATTGTCACAACATTTACCTCTGCTCTCTTCCCTCTCCCAGCTGGATTTCCAGTGCAGTTTGCTGTCTGTAACCTGCAGACTGAAGCGAGTCAGACCTGCATTCCAGGGGCTGGGGCTGTGCCGTACATCACTGCAGACATAATTACATCAGAGATAAGTCTGTGCCTCAAATGAGATTGGTTTCATTGTCAGGAGAGACAGAGGATCTCCAAGCAGGTAAACAAGCACACAGCTTTGGATTTGAGGTACAGCTCATTGCAAGAATTTGAGTAATTATTCGGTAAAACTAATTAACCTCCTGCAGTTTTAGTAATTACTATTGGAGTGTCTACTTCTGCTCCATCAGTTGGCTGTGTCATTTTCCACTGGAAGTGTAATCTAGGAACAGGGCAGAAGGAACGTGGCATTTGCCTGGTCGCACTGAGGGCAGCCCGAGAACCCCGGGGCTGTGTCTCAGTGCTGGGGAACAGCACCAGCTGCCCCGAGCCAGCTCAGGCAGCTCCTGCAGGGAGAGTCGGCTCTTTGCTTCACTGCTCACTGTTTTGTACATCGAGATACTCTGTGGTCCTTGGGCAGAAACTGTGGCTGTGGTCATTCCCTGCCGGAGCAGGGGATGCACGGCAGATGAGAAAGAACCTGTGATAGGAAAAGGAAATTGCAAGGTTCCTTGAAATTTGATTTCTGTTGTCTCCTGTCTCTACCCCCACCTCGCTGCTGGCAAATGAGTTCCCAGCTCAGCTGGTTCTTGCCATTTTTTCACAAACCTTGTGATTTTTGGCGTCTGCATAAAACTAGTGATTTGAATGTTTTTGTTTTTCAATATTCTTCAAGTTCTTCAGATTGCAATGTGGATCCAGAAAGTACAAAGAGCAGAGAGGCAGATAAACACAACTCTTCATGCACTGCTATTAAAACGTCAGAATTTCTGAGCGATTCATGAGTTAGGAGAGGGAAAGGAGCCAAGCTCTGCTTGTGCTGTCTCGTGTTTGTCAGTGGGGGATGTTCTAGCTTATGATTGCCCAAGGTTTGCACATGTGACTAGGAAACCACCTTAAGAGAGACAAGAGGCTGTTTTCTGCCTTTGAGATGTGGAGTTAAGAATTTGTATTAGGAAGTTTATGTGCACAACTTTTTTCCAATTCAGTGATTTATCTTTCTCAAGAAAAAAAAAAATACAAGTTTTTGCTATGGATATTACAGGGAGAAAATCAGCAACTAGTTCCTGAGGGAACCAGGGTGCAGGGTGCTGGTTTTCAGGATGATTCCCAGTGGGAAGAACTAGTCAGCTTCAGCAGCTGCTATAATTAATTTTTCCAATACGTAAAGATACAGAAATGCAGGTCCTCAAGGGGAAAGGGAGACCCCCCAATTCATCCACCTTCTCCGTCCCTCTAGACCAGCCAGTGCTACCAGCCAAGTCAAAGGTGGTAACTGCTCTTCACAAAAACCTTCTGAAATAAAATACTCTGTTTGGAGGGCATTTCTTCATGCCCTCTGAAAAGCAGAGTGGGATGGGAGAGTGTGGGCCAGCATGGAAATGTGAGACGTGCTCACCCTGCAGAATGACAAGAACGTAAAGAAGGAAGGGGAGCAATTAAAAAGTAGCTGAAAATAGAAGGCCTGTGGGAAAATTAGAGTGAGAAAATGTAGGGGTTGACTGGAATTACAGAGATGAGTTCAAGGCATGGGGCAAATTGCAGAAGGAACAGGATTTCTTGCAGTCTTTCTGAGGGAAGGACACAGTGGAGACCTGTTGGAGGGCTGCACCCACCCGTGGGCTGTGCCTGCCCTGCTCAGCCTGCACCAGGACTGCCTGCAGGCCCTGCCACACCACTGAGCACTCCGGCATTAGTGTGCTGAAATTCAGGAAGCCGTGGTTTTTTCTCAGCCTGACATGACAATTATATTATTTTCAATACTGTATAAGGCAAAAGGAGACATTACAGAGAGGGAGGGAAGGCTGGAAGGAGTCACTGCTCTCCGCTTGGAGAGATTTGTTTTGCACAGCGTTTTCTGTCTTGATTTAATAGTGAGTTGGCTCTTTCCAGCAACTAGGCAGGGGAGGAGGGACGGGAATATGTTCCCAGTCTTCGGCCAAGAGTGTCCCAGGGCGTCCCGGGCGTGACCTCTTCAATGTTTGTTTTTCTTTCCCTACAACTGACCCAGATGCTGGGACTCGAGACTTGGGCCCTCCTGGCCTGTTGAACATTTGCCCCTTCTGGTACAGCATGTGACAGTCGCAGGAAGCAGGCCGGGAACAGTACCTGGAACTGTTTTTCTCTCCGGCAGACTGTTTTGTCCGGTTGCGTTCCAGGAAACCAAAACCCGTGAGAAAAATGCTGGGAGCGCACTGCCACCCAGTGGGGCTGGAGGCAGGGATGGAGGCAGGGATGGAGCAGTCTCTGCTCTGCCTCGGTGCAGCAGCCGGGACAGGAAAAGGTCTTCCAGGCACAACAGTCACCCGACACACAACAAAGGAAAGGGAAACTAGGTTTTGGTCTGTTTTATTTGGAAAACAGCCGCAGTGAATGGTCAGTGGAAACAAATTAGCGTTCATTTACATTTGCAGCCTGTGCAGTCTCTTTCTTGGGAATGACAGCAAGGTTTGCAAACTGAGATGAATTCCTTTTCGTCATGCAGAACTGAAAAACCAACAAAGTATCTTCAAACAAACAAACAAACAAACAAACAGGTTCAAACTTAATCTAATGTGCCAAACACTGGGGGGGAAAGCACAGCTTTGGAAGACACAACATTATGTTCCACCAAAGTTACAAATATTTAATTCCAAAAGCAACTTCTCTTTTTTCACTAGTAGGTATTGCAAATCCAGCTTAACTCAATAAATAGTTGACCAGACTCTGGGACCAGACTGAGCCAGTTCAAGCACATTTCAGGGTAGATATAGCTGGGAAGTAAATTTCCCACCTACATTTTCTTTGCCTGATTCGAGGTATTGTGTTGGCAGGAGTAAACTACAGCTGGCCCCTTTGTTTTTCTGTGGAGGGAAGGAATTAAGATAATTTAAGGATATACTGTACAGAGGAAACGCAAGGACTGAGCATATATACAGATAGCCCCCAGAGGACCCGTGGTGGTGCTTCCATCCATTGCTACCTGAAGCTAAAACCCATCCTCACTGCAGTCTGTGCCACGGAGGCACCGGGTCAGACAGAAACTGCCCCGGGCGCAATCTTACGGATGTGCGTGTAAGACTTCCTGAGGGTAACGCTCCCGTGGTGAGACACCCCCCGAGGCAGGACACACTCTTCTGTCAGCTTCTGAGTTTCAGGGTCCCAGCAGAGCACTGTTGCAATGACTTCGTTCTTTTCATCTCGGCCGCCGGTGATAAACAGCTTGTTGTTGCAAGGAGAAATCCCACAGCTGGCTCTCTCGTGGGTGAACTGAGTCACCAGGCACCACGTGTCCTCCTGGGGGCTGTAGGAGTAGAGCGCTTTCATTGCCCCACCTGGAAGGCAAACGGAGATTGGTTTGCACCGGCCATTCCTGTAAGGGGTTTTAATTAAACCGTCCACTTCAACACGACTCTGTTCCCGACATTCGTAAGAATGATTTCTGCCCCAAAGCCAAGAAAAAAGCAAGGTCACAGGATACTTTATTGTTTTGGAAGTCTGGTCTGCAGAAGGCCACCTATTGTTCATAACGCTGTGGAATTTAGGGCCAGGACAAACTGCTGTGATCGTTCAGTGTGACCACAGTGCACCTAGCAACAGACCTTTCTCATACCTGCTGTTCCAGCTAAGGACACAGCTCCAGAAAAATACTATTTTGTTTAAAAGAGCTTAGATCATGGAGGATCAGCTGTGGTAAACCATCGCTGTTAGAAACGGGTACAGGATTTTTCCACTCACTCCTCCAACTTCATTGTCCATCTGTTCATCAAACCCCCTTCTTCCTGGAGCTGGCTGCTTTCAAAAACCCTTCCTTGTTTAGGGTTTGCCAGACTGAATCAATAATCTTTCTATGGGTTAGTGACCTTCAGTTTCCCTGTGTTTCCAAAAACTGAAGTTATTCATTAAACTTCTAGTGCACCTTTTCAATCTTGCAGTGTCCTTTTCTCTTGAAAAAATGGGCAATACCTCAATTCTCAAGAAAGGCTATGAAAATGTATTCCCTCCTGAGATTACCAACAGCTAAACAGTTCTTATTCTGAAATTTGCAGGGACTTGAGTGTGTCTTCTGTAGTAGCTGTACAGAATCACAGAATTGTTAGGGTTGGAGAGATACTCTGGAGATTATCCAGTCCAACCTCTCAGCCAAGGCAGGGTTACCTGGAGCACGTTACACAGGAACTTGTGCAGGTGGGTTTGGAATGTCTCCAGAGAGGGAGACTCCACAGCCTCACTGGGCAGCTGTTCCAGTGCTCTGCCACCCTCAACATAAAAAAGTCCTTCCTCAGGCTGAGGTGGAACTTCTTATGTTGTAGTTCTGGTCATTGCCTCCTTGTCCTGTCCCTGGGCACCACGGAAAAGAGTCTGGCACCATCCTCTTGGATGGGGCTGGGGAAACCGTGAAGCCGTGGTCTTACTGATGAGGTGCAACAATGCCTGGGATCCTCCCCGCTGGCAAAGTGAGCATTTATCTGTGGTAGTTATAACAGATGCTGAGTTTGACAATACCAGTGCAGGACCTAAGGGGTGATCAAGTCATTGAGAGGTGACTTAATCGGAACAGACTGAAAACAGACATTGTTAGTTGTAGTGATTCACCTGGCAGTCGGTAATTCATCAGTCTGAGTAATTTGATTGCTTTGGATGCAGTAACCAAATGCCCTTTTATCTTTTAACCTTCAGAAGGGGCTGATTTCTATCCAATTGAAGTAGATTTGTCTCTCAGATAGACAAACAAGAGATTTACTAGTGGATGTTCCTGGCTGAAAGATGCTGAATGAATGTGACTGGAGTATCATGTCCATTTTATCAGGAGTTATATCAGCTAGCCCGTAAGTCATGTGCCTTCTCTCTCTGTCATCCTGTACAAACAGGGTGAGGTCAGCTCCTGTGCTGAGGACAAGCATGAGATATTTATGTACACAGAAGGGAGGTGTGTACATTATATATATATATATATATATATATATGTGTGCACACACATGCAGATTATAAATCTCCCTCCAGAGCACCATTAATTATTTGGTGAATACTCCAGCTCTATGCCAGCTCTCAGCACCATATTGATTATATTGCAAGTGCGAAGTTCCCTGCACCAAGGCTGAGAGAGGGAGAGGAAACTTCTCAGAGCTCCTGTTTTTGAAACAAATGTTCTTCTTTTCTTTTGGTTTTCCCGGTACCATCTGGAGATGTGTGCAGGCTCCCACCTTGCCCCATAGTTCAGCTCACCACCATCAAACTCTTGTTCTTCCATTCTTTCTTACGGTTCTGGTGACTGAATTAACCCCAAGTGCAATCTAGTGAAGAGCTCTGGGTCTTTGGGTCTCAGTGGCTCTGCTCCTACTACTCTTATCCCTGCATGAATCCTGTATGCAGTGGGTTGTGTAATGCCCCTGGAGAGGAGAGGGGACATGATGTAGCCGTGAGATCACGCCCTTGCCACTATGAACACATCTTTGGATGGCTTTAAGCTGTCTCTGGGCTAGCTCCAGCCTTCCACGATAGCTACCATGCTAACAGGGATTTTGACTCGGTGACCTTTCCCTACAGTTTGCGAATGTCCTGGATTCCCACCCCTCACTAAGCTCAGCGGGAGGGACCATCTGATCACGCTCCGCGGAGCGTGTGGGTTAAAACTAACACAGGACCGCAGACACCAGCCCTGCTGGGTGCAGACAAGGAGGGCCACCGGTGTTTCACTCACCCACCACGTAGATGTGGTCCCTGAAGCTGGCGGCGTTGATGCACTTGGCCTCCACGGGCATGGCGGCCTTCAGGCTCCACGCGTTGGTGGCGGGGTCGTAGCACTGCGTCTTGTCCGTGGCCAGCTTCCCGTTGGGGCCCCCCCCGATCACGTACAGCCTCTTCTTGTAGCTGGCTGCAGCAAAGGAGCTCACGTTGACCATCAGGGGAGCAGCCTGGGGGCCAAAAGGAATCATTAGGAACCGTGTGAAGCAGTCGGGCTGATGCCCGTGGGGAGGGAGCCTGAGGAATTTTAAGTCAGGCATCCCTTTTCAGGCAGGGCTCAGAAGATGATGTTTCTAAGGGTAAGGGAGAAGTATGTTTCAGCTTTTCCTTAAGACTGCAAAAATCCTTAATAAAAATATGCTCTGTTCACATGCTGAAATTAAAATTACTTTGTCAATAATTCAAAAGCTAGGAAAGTCAGAAATGCCAAAAATCTCCTTTAAGTACTTACATCCATTGCAAAAAAGCACAAGGAATTTGTTCATACTGAGCCTTCTACTTGCAGCTGTGATTGTTAGAGTCATCCACACTGCTTTGTGTAATCCAGAGACAATGGGTTGTATCTGCTTTTATGATGCCTAATCTCATTACTGTCATGGATTAATTGGTTGCCTAATTATCTCCTCTCATTGCTTGAAGTACAGTGAGTAGAACTGGGGGTTTTTATCCTGTTTACCTTCAAACCTGTACTTTCAACTTAAATATATAACCCATACCATATATAATGCACAGCTTGATATACACATTTTATATGTGTCAGAGCAGTGGTTTTCAGCCTGTGCTCTGGCTCATGTATACTAAATTCTTACTCCTTGATTTATGGACTCCTAGCTTTAAAAGTCAACTAAGGAAAGGAAAGTTAGGCATTAGATGTCTCACAGGAAATGACTGGCTGGCAATCCAGGGATTTTTACCTTCTAAAGGATATGCATTTCTATAGAAAAAAAAATATTTAGGGTTTTTAAAGACCAGAAATACTTAAAGGAATTATACAAGATAATTTTTTATGAATCCAAGCCCTGAGATTTTCTGATTAAAATGTTCCAAACGATTAAAATGTTACGTGATGCAGCCTCTTACCTCTGACCAGCAGTTATGAAAGGGATCATATGCTTCCATGCTGTTGATTCTCTGCATGCCATCGAACCCACCAATGACATATACTTTGCCACCCAACACTGCCATTTTATGTCTCCAGCGTCCAATATTGAGATACTCGATTTGTATCCATTTGTTGATGGAGGCGTTGTATTTCCAGACATCGTGCTTTGTTTCTTTGCCACCTGTAGTGCACACGACATGTGTAAATATGATAGCACCGCTTGTATTTACCTAAAAACTCCAATATGTTTAGATTTAAGTGTGTTCTCTCACAATGGAAAGTAAAGCATTTATTACCGATCGTTAACCGGTCCTGTTACAACAGAAGAAAATTTCTGCACTTAGTTTACTTAATAGTGAAGGAAACTGAACAATTTCTACAGCCAAATGTTCAGAGAAGATAAATCACTGTTCCTCACTTTACCAGACCACAACCACTTTCATTTCAATACCGAGTGCACGACCAACCACACAGCAGGGTGATATGCAGGAGATTTTTGTGCACTACCAGGGCTTTGCAGAACTGCTGCAAAGTGACAAATAAACAAACATGATTTAAGTAAGGTAGTGGAGGATGCTGCAGCTGGCAGTGCCAAATCCCTCGAAGACAGGCCTGCACTGGAGAACTGCCAGGCCATGCAGGGCAGATCCAGCCAGCCCTGTGGTTTGCATCACAAAGCAAAAGACCTGACTGAACCCCTACCAACAATAGTCCTGCAAGACTTGGAAGTTTTACTATTCAACCTTGGGACCATATGGCTGGGATCTCATTTTTGTGCCTCTCCTTCTGGCGTCCTTCTCTACACACTTGGGTGTGCTTCATATTTATAGCTTGGAGATCAAACCTAGACCCTGCAAACTCATTCTAGAGCTGACCTGCAAGTGGATCTTTGCTTGTGCTGAAGCAGAGAGCAGTGTTTTAAACAAGGGCTGTTGTTTATGTACAGTTTCTGGTGTAACTGTAATACAAATGGATCTGGTTAAGCCTGAAACCACGTTTACAGACTGAGTAGCTTATTCCGTCATCTGCAACCTGATTAAACATTTGCTTCACTGGTGAATATACTGAAAAGAGAATTCATATTCCATTGAGAAAGTGTCTGCCTTCATTGGTATTCTGTACTGCAGCCAGATCACTGCAAACTGATGGAGCCTATCTCTGGGCCAAACAGCAGATTGAATGGGAGATAATTAGCATGCTAGAAAGAGTCGTTTGTAATGCTTTTGTCCCAGTATTTTTCACATGTATGTGTTGAATTTTATTTGCACTCAAATAGCTGAAGTGGCCAAAGGGCCTGAATGCAGCATTCATGGCTACAATGGGGCTGAGAGACTGCAGGTGTTCCCCTTACTCTCCCTTGAAGTTCCCCTTTGACATGAGCTTGTGCTTTCCTCCACAGGCTGAAACTCATGTAGTAGCTTGAGCTGGACCAGTGGGTGAGTTTTCTGCACATCAGGGGACAGGGGGAGAGAACTGGAGGTTTATTTTTTTTTTTTTGGAGGTTTATTTTGTTTCCGTTTCTCCTCTGGACAACAATTCTTTCTAATTTGAAGAGAAATTGTACCTAAATTAGTAAAAGCATCAGAATAGTGAATGACAATTCATGTCATTTTTAGTTATGCTACAAATGTAGTGTTTCAGGCCATCCAGTCAAAGCATTTAAACCGTTTTGGGGAAATCATGATCTAACAGCGGTCATAATCTCGTGCAAAGGATTCTCCTATTTTTTAGAGGCTAAAGCAGCAGGGAAGACTCCAGACTGTACCAAGACATGGAGGGAAATGAGCACATGGAAGGGGAGATCAAGTTAGGAAACATGAAAGTCAGGTTAGAGAAGAAGCAAATTACAGGAACTAAAGAAAGAAAACAAAAGTAGAAGGACATGCAGGAGGAAGCAGATGTTTAATCAGGATTGAGACACTAATAATTGGTTTAGCTGGGGGAAAAAATGCTAACAGCTTTGGTCCAGTCAGCCTTTTATTTGTGTGCAAAGGGCAAAACAGTGAAAGGCAAAGAGGGGATGGAGAGAGGGACTCAGAGATATGAAAGTCAGCAGAGAAGGAAGAAAGAGAACCGGTGAGAACAGAAGCAAAGGGAAAGCCAGCTTAGACTCACCACAGCACGGAATGTGTTAGCCTGGCCTGGAGGCAGCCTGGATAGACCGTAAAATAAAAGTGGAGAGGAGACATTGGAAAAGATGTCAGGAACACAAGAATGCAAAAAGCCTTGAAAAAGAGGGAAGGGTAACAAACTGAAGGCAAATGGAAAAAAGACCTCTCAACTCAAGGGTGTGAAGGTGAGGGGAATATTCCCTTGTTGGAATGTTTGACTTAGGTTCCTCTCTACAGCTAACTTTTAACAGAGGGACTGATGCCAGAAACTCTCTATGGTAGGCTGAAAGGAAAAACCTTCTTAATTTGTAGTTATGGGAGGAGTAGTCTAATTCTTATCCCAGGATAAAGCTTTAATAAATGCTAAATTGGAATGAAGTAGCAAAAACATGTGGATTCCCAAAAGAAAGAATGCAATGGAAGATATTTGAATAAAGGCAGTGGACCACTATTCACACTTAAGCAAAACATTCACACTTTGGCCTACCCTCCTCCTTTCTACTCTTCTGTTTTAAGGGAGTGTAGAATTTGGTGGCCAGTTTTGCAGAAAAGAAAGTCTTCTACCTATGAAGGCCCTGCTCTGTGTCATGGTCTGTAATGTGACGGTGATGAAAAGCTTGCTGTCACTTTTCCTCTGGAAGCAGAACAAGATCATCAAGCTTGTTTTTTGACAGGCCATCAAAAGCAGCTGTCAAACTGGCTAACAAGCTTGAGTTTAACCTTTTTGACTGTCGGAGTAAAATCTCTGTAGCTCGGGGATCAAACCCCTGCGTGGAGCTCAGCTGTATTTACGTGGGAAGTTAAACCCGCCTCCTGAAGCTCTTGGGGTGACGATGAGAACATGAGTTGTTCAGACCCACGCTGAGTGTCTGGACCATGGGATTTCATCTGGCTTTGACAGTTTATACTGCCAAGTTAATAACTGTGGGTGGGCAATCCTAGAGTCCTCTGTGATGGCAGCTTTCAGGGGGCAGCCAAACATCGGTGACAGTTCTCTGCAGGTTCTTGACTGACTTTTGCAGAATGACTCAGATTTTGGCAGGATTTTGCTTATGCATGTGGAGCTTCAAATGGACTTGTCGTGAGAAGATGCTGAAGCAATTTGTCATTTTATGTTCAGAAAACTGTTCCAAATAACCCGTCTGTGACCTCGCTCACTGTTTAGGGTGCTGCACACAAGTAGCCATGCATATAGATTAAGATTGTTTAAAAAGGAATCCTGTGCTCAGATCAGAGCTAGGCAGTGTCCCAACACATCCAGTGCTCTCTGGAGCGTGTCCAAAGCCACAGCATTAAAATACCTGTAGTGCTTAATTTTTCTAAAGCTGCCTCAAGCATGGTCTTGATAAAAGCTGGAAATAATTGTGAGAACCCTTTGCTTCCCTCTTGCACTCCCAATGTCTTGTTCCTTACCCGATATGTAGACTTCATTTTTTAGAGTAATGCATGCAAACTCCACCCATTTTTTATTCTCATTCTCCGGCTCCTGCTCTGTGATTGGTAATTTTGCTACTTCCAGACGGCTTCGCCTCAAAGGATCCAGGCAAGTCACTTCTGCTACAAACTTCTCATCTTTTGTACAGCCCCCTATGATCATAAACACCTCAGACTGGAACTCGTGCATCCTGGGCTTGGTCCTTTCTGTAATAATCTAAATGCAAGTGAGACAGAGTGAGTACACAGGGCACTTACACCTACGATTACAGAAAGGCCAGGTGACCTTTTTTTTATTACCTGTTTTTCAAATCACAGCAGGCTTACATCAACTGAACCAGTTAGCCAGTGCTTCCTAAGTTGAAGGCCTGAAAAGCATCCTAGAAGCATTCAGTAGAGGTTGCTCTATCCTTCTTTCGGCAGGATTTTTTCAACTCTGGACTTAGCTGCTTTTGCCTACCTACTAGGATCCTTTCAGATCCTTTTAGGAATTACCAGGGTGGCACCAAGAGCTATGCAGGTGAGCAGTAGTGACAAGGCTGGGTGCATGCCAGGTAGCTGAAAAGGACAGGTTTTATTTGGGCTGAGAGAGTGAGGGCAAGGTAGGGGGGCTCCAAGGTTTGTGTATGCTTTGGGGAGCTTGGAGAGAGCAAGACTGCAGTTAGTGCTAACAGAAAATAAGTGCTCTCATTATTTGACCTGAAGAGATATGTTAGTGTCAGAACAATAACAGTTCTCAACTGTGGAGGGGTTATTTCTGTTTCTTTGTGTATAAACTCTTATTTCAAGCCAAAATTAGAGGATTTACTTAAAGCCAGCACCAGGCTCTGAAACGTGGTTCACTCTAATTTACGGCTTGTTGGCTCAGTTTATTGACCAGGTCTTTGTTTCAGGGACACTGGAAAAGGTCACTTGCCAGGTAGATGTTCACCAGGAGCAAAGAATGCAAGGGGTGCTTGGAAATTCGTGTTCTGCTTGGAGGAAATTCTTGCAAACAAGACCCACAGGTTAAATGCTGTGTCAAGAGGCACCTTGCTTAAAGGTTTACGTCTCTTTCTGCTTTTAACATGTTTCTATAATAACTTATCTATATTAAAAAATATTATCTACGCAGACATGAATCTTGCATTTTGGCTATGCCTGGAAAACGATTAGGCACATTTTTATAGAACATGAGTCCCAGAACGTGCCAGCTTCCAGGACTCTGTTTGAACCTGCCTGCCACCACTGCCAGGCGTCAGCCCCGGGGGAGGGCAGCTGGCAGCGCTGCCTCTCGCGGCTGTCCCTTTGAAGGTGAGTGCGATGCGTGTTCAGCCCGGGGCGACGCTGCCTTTATCTGTCCCGCGTGCACCTGACAGCACCGCTCAGCAGGACAAAGCTTCCTCAGGGAGTTCCCGGCACACCGCCCCAGGTCACCGTGCAGTGCCTTACGCGGTCACCAGCACAAGGAGCACTTGGTCCGGTGACACAGGTGACACATCCGCTGTGAGCGACGGGCCCACGACACCCTCCTGCCCTCCTCTGACTCTGTCTGAGGAGGTACTCGTTTCCTCACACGCTCATGTACTTTGCTCCTGTTGTGAAATCTGACCTCTTGGTTGCTCTCCCCTCTCCCCCATATTTTGGGCAAGGAGATGTGGCTGATACCTAACTCTCCAAAGGGGAAGGGCAACTGAGGAACTGGAGATCCACCATAGCCTGCACTGAGCAGGCAGGACAGGGCTCGACTGGATGTCAGGATTAATCTGTCTCTTTGGGTGCAGGGACCTCTGAAAATGGCAGATGGGCAGCCCTCTCCTCTGGAAAGAGACCGTCTTCTTCACAGGAGGAAGAATATTTCCCTTTATGAAACATTTTCCCCCATAAGTTACAAGGGAAGATGTTAGATATTCACATTTGAAAGAGTCATTACCGACTGTGGCACAGTTTGCTGGGAAAATGATTCCTCTTTTCTTAGGCTTGAAGTAATAGCTGAGAGGGTGAGGTGTCAGGGCTAACACCATTTGCCTTTTTGCTAGGGAAGCTACCTGGGGTCTTCATTTAGCAAGAGTGTGTATGAAGGGTCAAGCTCAGATGTTCACAAGCAGGAAGCTGTACACTTTGCTTTGAAACAACCCACCAAAAGCTTCTGAACTCTCTAAGACAGCAGGATAAATTCTGAGGCCCATTTTGACTTTTCAGTAGCACCAGTTAGTGAAACTTCAGCGTCAGTACCTTTTTCTGCCCCACGGCACTGCTCCTTCCAAATCGATTTTTGAGCTGAAGCATGAGACGCTTACCAAGAGCAGCTAATACCTTCCCGTTTTACTCACCTCATTGCCTGACAGATGGTACATTCTTGCTTCTTGGAGCAAAGGAAAGACATCTGGACACTGTCTAATGAGTTGATCGGCTTCAACAGTCTCTACAAAATACCAGGGGTCCAAGAGGGGCAGCCGGACATTCTCCAGCACGTACGGCAGGAGAGAAAACCTCTCCGACTCCTTGTAGCGGACCCAGTTCATCACAGTTTCGAACACCTGTGCCTCTTCCGTGACGTAGAGGTCATCACTCTTCAGCGTGCTGCACAGGATGTCCGCCGGCAGCTCCAGGAACTCCTCGTAGTTCAGGACCTGGGTGAAGTTCTGGATAATGTAGTTCTGCACTTGTTGTTTGAGGCTGTGCAGGGAGTGGGCATCAGCCAGCCTCAGGATGCCAACGCAGTTCTCCGGCTGGAGCGCTTCGGTGAGAAAACTGGCACAAGCATCTACCATGCGAAGGAACTGTGGGGCAGCAAAAGCTTGTGTTAGCACAGAAGGGTTACTTAGGGTTATCAAAGATACTAGACTATATCACAGGAGAGCCACGGAGCAACCAGCCATGCCCAATACAGCAAAGAGCTGCGGGAGACAAGAATCAGATCGTCTGAGCACAGGTATCCCCCAAGATCTGCGCTATGAAATGAGAATTTCTTCCTCCCACTGTTTTCATTCCCTCTGCATCCAATTGCTCCTTCTTCCCTCTTGCAGGATGCAGAAGACCTGTGACAGTCATGAGTCATGTTTGTTTCACAAAAGGGTTTCCTACCATTCCCTTTTCCTCCCTGAGATCTCAAAGCAGTGGCAATCGTGGAGTTACAAAGCACAGATAAGGAGCCCAGGTTTCCGATTTGCTTGCCCCGCTTCATCTCGCATGTCAGCTCAGACCAACTAGAACAGAGTCTGGTCTTAGAGTGAAGGTGGCTCCACTGTCTGCATTTATGCTCCCACCGTCCAGACTCCAGATGTATCTGGGGCCTTGTGAGAGTGGTGAGGAATGAGCACTGAGGTCTGGGAGGTTTGGAGCAGCGTGCTGCCCCAGAAGGAATGGGCGGCAGTCCTAGACTGGGGTAAGTGGCAGGAAGAGATTGGCCATCAGCAATTCTTTTGAGCTTCCTGACAGACAGGGTTTTCTGGCAAGAGTCTGTTGTGGGGGAGGCCTTCAGAGGGTCTAGTGACCTCTGTCATCACCACTGGCTGAAAAAAATACTGATATGCATTTTACACACAGAGTCTCCTTAATCAGAGAACTCGCTGTGTTTGCATCCACTAAGGCATTACAACTTCTCTCATAAATTTCCTCGGCAAAATAACCCCACCTGAGGGTCCCAAATGCATATATTTTGGCCCCCATGTGTCTGCGGGGTATTTCCAAAAATTGTGATCTGAGCTGGATTTCTGATGATTATTCAGGAATTGAGAATCAGTTTTGGGTAGAACCGATCAGTTACAGTGCTTCATCCTAATGGGTTTTCCATCACCCCTGTGATTTCAGATACAGATACTGCCACTGAAACAGTGCAATAAACATGGGTCAGAGCTAACGTTGTGCATTTCCATCTGTGCTTTTTGAGTCGTTTTTCCATCCAGTGTCAGCAAGCAAACCGTTTTAACACATGTTGTCTCGCTGGGGAAAGTTGCACAACAGTAATTGAGGGGCAAAGAGGAAGCGAAACATTTTTAAATACTGTAGTATGTAGATTTGTTTCAGTAATTAGGGTAGAATCTTCCAGACCCGTCGGTGTCGTGTTGACATATTTAGACTGTTTATCAGAGCTGAGCGATCGCAGACGCTGTGTACAGACTGCCTGGTTCCTGTTTTACATTTAGATGCGGTCAAAAGTTTAGAGAAATGCAACTGGCTGATGAACGAGGCTATGTGAGGTCTCAGAATATGTTGCTGCCACTGTGATAAAAATACGTCAGTGGCACGCGGTGGCACCGCGGCACAGCTCGGTGACCCCTCGGCACCTGCCACGGTCACCTTGCCTGCTCTCGGGGCTAGCACAGGGCAAGCACTTTGAACTCACCAGGGCATTTCCTTGAGCATCTGAGAGGACTTTGCCACCAGGTAGCCTTCAGACCCGAAGCAGGTTAAGCATCAGCCTTATTAAGCTTATTAAGCATAAGCATTCAAAGTCGTCAGTAATGAGACACGAGGAAAACAAACCTATGATTTGCCAAGGTCATTCATCGAGTCACCTGTGAGTCTGGGAATAGACCCCAAAACAACGTTCTCACCAGCCTGCAGCAAACCTCTGTAGAGTTCTCTAATTATTTATACATGGCTTGTTAAGAGCGATACTGACGAGGTGACGGCGGAGGTTTTCTCCCAGGCGGTGCACGCTGGTCTCACGGCCAGCAGGCTCCACTCCCTCACGGGGTGGCTGTTTGTGGCCAGGCGAATGCAGAACTGCAAGGTGTGGGTGTGAGAAACGGCCCCGCTGACGGCTTCGCCAGAGAGGCTGGGCTGCTTGGGAGCGAATCAAGGCAGGACTTTCCCTAGTTCTGCTCCTCATCTCTGCGCTGCAGTGTCTCCCCACCACTGCCTTCATTTAGAGACTAAATTCCCCCCAAAACTCCCCAGAAACTTGCTGGGCATGTGTCAGTCAGTCCCAGGAGAGCAGGTGGGTGACTCAAGAGAGCACCAGAAGGAAGACACTCCTGAGCCTCTGCTTCATCTGCTCTGATTATTCTGGCAGAGCTCTGCATTTTCTGCTTGTCCACTGTGAGTACCCCTCCTAATGCCACTCCAGGCACTTTAAAAGCCCTGTTCCCTGAGAACAGTGTCTTCAATAAGTTAGTCCTTCTCCTAATACCCATTTAAATTCAGGTTCTCACTTGCTAGACACATCCCATATGCTCACTTGGACTCCAGTTGGCCTTCACTCTGAACAGTAAAATTTATTCTCCCCATATAAGTCCTCGCTTGTCCCAGCTTTGATTCAATGGTCGAGTGTAACAGTGCCAGCAGCCCTGCCTCTGGCTAGAACCCCCAGAAAGGGAAGGGCATGGTGGCTGAAAGGGCTCTCATTCATAATCCCTCTCTGTATGCAGCACACTTCGGGGTCGCATCCTGCACCCTGCAGCTGGTGGCCCTCGGCCACCGGCTCTGCTGTGGCTGCAGGGACAGCACGTCCCGGCTCAGCGGTGACACCTGCGCCCCGAGGGAGCCCCGGCCGGAGGAGCTGAGGGGCACAGCCACCCCTGCAGGGCTGCTCCCCGGGGAGCTGGCGGCTTTCTGAGCCTGCGAGCCCTTGTCCCTTGTCCCTTGTCCCTTCTCCCTGAAGGCCTTTGCTAGCAAATGGTGCCGTCTTGTCAGGCGCGGTCTGCAGCTGCCACCCTGGCTCGTCACTGCTCAGTGGCCTCAGGATGGCTGTCAGGTATTTCCCTTAGTGTCTTGTTCATGGAAAGTGGATTAACACAGGGATGAGGGGTGCTTTGGGGGTCAGGCCATCAGGCTGCTGGTGCTTCAGCCTTGCTCTGAGGGCAGAGCAGCCCAGCTCTGCTTAGAGGGGGCAGCTCGGGGCATCCTCCGCTGTTCCCACTGCATGTGGCATTTCCATGGCAGTGGGCATCACAGCCTTTGGCATTTCCACGGCAGTGGGCATCACAGCCTTTGGTGACAATACTGTTTCTTTTTCATCTGCTCAGAAGCCTGCTTCCCTCTCACCATTTCTTTGCTTCCACCACAGCAGCTGATGTGGTTCCTCACCCAAACCCTGCTGAGGGAATGGGTAATGCAGAGGTTGCTGGCGGGGCAGGAGCAGTGTAGACAGGTCTGGAGGTTGTTGCTGAGTTACGGTGAGGGAAGCAGTGCTCCCTGACAAGGCCCTGGGAAGCTGCTGGGATCTTGACCCTTCCCAGAGCTGAAAGGATGAGCAGCTCTGCAGGCAGTGTGGGTGGCAGAGGGTGCTGGGCGGGATCCAGGGTGGGCACTAACCTTGCAAGAGCAGTGGCTGGGCAGCCACCAGCCCAGACAGAGGAGGTGACTATTTGAACTCATGTTGCAACTGTGCATTAGGTGGAAAAAATTTGTCTGGGTCACTTGAGGGTGAGGCTTAGCTGTTCAGCAGCTCCCTGTTCCAAACCCTTCACCTGCTTCCCCCAGGAGGAAAGCACACTGCAGCAGGGACGTCTGTTCTCTCCAAATAGCCCTCCACCTCTGCCTGCTGTCAGTTCTGACTGCATTTGGTCAAAACTTACTAGAAGGGAGTAAACGAAGGCATAATTACGTAAAACTTTTTCAAAAACAGTTTCTAGAGAAAAGTAGATAATTTATATTGGAATATCTGCACTGCAATATCTAGAACTGTGCAAGGTATTTCTTCTTTGGTTCTTTGCCAAGACTGCAAGATTAAAAAGAGGCACTGCCACAAGTCCTTGCTAGTCAGATAGAAAGGTTCTATTTTGAATTTGGGTTTCTCACGTGTCACTAATTTGAAAGAGTTTATGGAACAAAAATGTTACAATAAATTGCAGAAATAATCTTTTCAGCTGTTGATATATCCAAATGAAACATTTGACTCTTTCAACTCTGTTCTTCAGCATAAATAGCTCAGACAAGAACGCTAGCTCTGTCAGCTTGATTTAGCAGATTACTAAAGCTTTAGTAGTTACTAAATCTTTTTTGCACAAAACACATTTTCAGACAAATCCCTTATTTTTATAATGTGAGGCTTTAAGGCCTTATAAATCTTAATAGTATCCAAGACAAACGCTGTTTTTAGTTGAACATTCCCGATGTTCTAGGTTTATCCAATTTTTTCTAGTTAACTATTCTTACTTATGGTACCTTCACAATTTTACCATTATTCTAACAGAGTTTGATGGTTTTCTTAAAGCATCAGCCTTGGGAATCAAATTTAATCTTAATTTTAATGAAAAATAGAGAAGATACATGAAAAAACACAAGTTTATACTTTTGACAGTTCCAGAAGGAAAAAAAAAAACAAAAAGCTGAGGAATGATCCTAAGGGAAAAAAGTTCAAAGGAAAACAAAAACAAGACAGAAAAGCATCCTGAAAATGAACCAAATGCAGCCATTGAATGCCACCAGTTGGTAGTGTTGGTGTGCTGAAAATGTCAGTGAGCTACTGCACTGCGGGCCCAGGTGACATTAAAGTTCCCTTGGGGAGTATTTTGTGAAATTTTTTCCTAAGATCCAATCTAAACCTCTCTTGGTACAAGCTGAGATAATTTCCCCTTGTCCTATCACTTTTTACCTGGGAGAAGAGCCTGCCCCCCACCTGGCCACAACCCCCTGCCAGGGAGTTGAAGAGAGCAGTAGGGTTCCCCCCGCGCCTCCTTTTCTCCAGACTGAACTTCCCCAGCCCCCCCAGCTGCTCCTCACAGGACGTGTGTCCTAGACAGCAGAGTTCCAGAACTCCAGAGCAAAATTCCCGGGTAAGACTCAAGAATCTGAATTCCCTCATGAGCCACGGTGATCAGGGGTGTTTCTTGCCTTCCTTAACGAGAGGACTGGACACACACGCACACCGGCACTTGGCAGGTCATGTTGGTTACAATTTGTTAGCAATTTGCAGCGTGGCACCAGACACTGCAGTTTGGTAGACCTCACAGGTGACTTGCAGGACACGTGAATACCTCATGGACCAAAGGCTGAGTAACACTGCCCAAGTCTGACTTCCCACAAATCCCAGGTCATGACTAAAACCCTTTACATCACGAGTTCTACAAAGGAGGATGCTAACTTTGGCTGGCCAGCCTCCATCTCAAGGCAGGGGAGACAGAGAGGCAAAATAGCTTCCTGCTCTGGCCAGCCATGCCAGCTGCTGCCCACTAACCCTTCTGACTGGCCTTCACAGGCTGACCTGAATTTTGGGGAGCACTGCCAGGCAGGCAGCACGTGGGAGCAGCTTTTGGAGGTAGAGCCTGGCTTTTTTCCTGTTTGTATGGCACCCAGCAGAGCAAAATTCCAGTACATGGCTGCCACTGCCATTTTTTACCTTAATGTAAGTAAATACGAAGCAAAACGCTTCCAGAACCCATGAAATCAGAGAAGTTTGCAGTGTCCTAACCGAGGTAAGACATGGAGTTGCCAGAGCAGTGAGATTGGGTCAGTGCACTTGAGTTATCTGTACCTGAAAGAGGCTGGCGGCTTCCAAGACTTTCTGTACATTTTGCTTTGTGATGAGCATCTTGCTGGTGTAGGTGTAGTCCAAGAGTATATTCATGGTTTCTGCATCAACTCCTTTTAGTATGATCTTCTCCTCATATTTCTCTCTTAAATCATTGCAGAACATGGCCCTGGAAAGAAAGACACTTATCTTTTACTGCATTCCAGTCAGGATGAGGCATTCTGAAAACACCGGGCTATTTAGATTTCAACACAGAATACTCTGATTGCTTCATATTTTATGCAATTACTCCCGTTGAAAAGAAACAAGAAAAATCTTTCTGTTGCTTTTCTACCTCCCTACTCATGAGTTTGATAAGGCATACACAGATGATGGATTCCTCCGAGCTGTTCTCTACAGCAGACCTAGGGCTCCATGGCAGCAAAAGGCAGCTGGGACCTTGCCTGAGTGGGACCAGCCCCCGTGTCTGGACTGGTGCTGTGGAGCAGTGGTGGTGTCTCACCTGCTGGCCTCCTGCTTGGTCTGTTTCTAGTCCAAGTGCAGCTCGTTAAGGCCAGGCATTCTCCAAACCTCGTTAGCACGTGTACTTCGTGCCCCTTGGCAGGTCAATACCCCCCTGCTTCCGACACTGCTGGGACTGAACCCCGAGGCCAGACCAGATCCACCTGTCTGACAGCCTCACTTCTCAGATTCCCAACATATCTTTGGCTGCATTAATCCCAGTGGTGGGCCAGGGGAGAATGGCTTATGGATTTTCTTCTAATTTAGAGTCCGGCTTTTCCTCTGCTAAATTTTGGGATTGTAGAGTTGGTACCTCTTGGCCAGAGAAGCAATTGAATATGCATGAATTGCAACTACTGTTAGGCAAAAAATGCAATGATTTCGTACATGTTGATAGCAAGTCTTGTTTGGTGATTAATACTGCATTTGAAAGGTGACCACCACACATATCTTTGGCACTAGGCAGATATTTGATGTGGGGTATAAATCAGAAATTCTCTGAGGGCTATTTAAATCCATTTTGCATTGTGACAGCTGCAAGACAAACACACGCATCTTCCTCTGCATTTGCAAATCACAGATTTAAGTATTTCTTCCAATGCTTTTTGCTTTTACCTAGTATTTTCATCAACCCCTTCTTGTTCACTGCATTCGGAGAACGAGATGTCACATCATTTGGAATCTGTCTCAACAGATCAGAATTACATGAGTCCACTTGTAACTGCATTGGTAAAAAACATGTGCAGATCTAAAGTGTAATTAGAAGCGCTCTTTACCCTGCATTCCAAGCCCTTCTTTATTAGTCATGTACAATGTCGACAGGACAATGCAAGCTGGGAAATGGCTGGAGGTCCCAAGTCTTAGGCCATGCTTTTCTTGTAAAAGAAGTGCCTGAATAAAGCTGTCTGATTGACACACCTTACTGGAACCAAGATGTAAACAGATTTTATTGCAAAGCAGTTAGGCACGATGAATGGCAAATGGATGGAAGATACCAGCTGCTACTTGCTCTAAGAACTACCTGTTCCTTACCTCAGCAGAAATTTTATAGCAAGGTCTTAGTTACCTCAGTGTGCAAAACTGCCTCTGGATAGAGACGCCTAACTTTTGAGCAGGAAATTTGGGCAGAGAAGTTAGTTGTCGGAAAAGCTGTTCAGCCAAAATTCTCATTTTTCCTTTCACTCATCCCAGCTTATTAGAAGATTTTGCTTCACTGCCTTGCCTCATGGTCCAACTTCTGCAGCTACTGAAATCAGAATATTTCAAAGGCATTTAGACAAATGCTCCTTAACTTGGGTGACCACGAGACTGGGATTCATTTAGCTTGTCTCCCTCTGGCAGTGTCAAGTGATGTGCGAGGGGATGTGTGGGCAGGTGGCCATCTGAAAACAGCAGCCCTCAGTTCCCACTTCTCCCTGGGAATGGGCTTCAGCCCGGAGAGGGAGGTGGGCACAGGACAGCTGTTTCAGTCGTGCGGGATTGACGGGTGCAGGATGCTTCATCTGAATGAGAAACAGCCCCATGGAGGGTGCAGGTGTTGTCTGCTCTTCTTCCTTTCATCTCTCAAGCTGGTGACTCCAGTCTTGTATCGAACCATCCCTGCCGGGGAGGTGAGAGTCTCACTTCCGTCCCACAGACCGGAGTGTTTGATGGGATCAGTCAGAGACGGCCAGGGTTACACTTCTGCAAGGCTGCTCAGAAAGCAGCCTCAGCATTCTGGTGGTGGCTTTGCACAGGGGTCTGGTCAAAGTGCTTCGGCCTATCTGTCTCCTAATCTTTGTAATTGGTTTAGAGCTGCCATCCACTCCCAGTTTCGTAGGGTGTGGATCCATGTAACATGGCTGTGAGCTGCAGAAATTACACGTCCAAAGCATGGTGCTCTCCCACCAGTAGTCTCCTCTAGATCATGGCAGGGCTGAATAGGGCAGTGCTGCACAGGAGAGCTGACTCCTGTGGCCTTCCTTCTGCTCAGATGGAGTGGTTCTCATTCCCACCCTGTGTGCCAGCCAGAGGGAACACCTGATACCACTCATGCTGATCAGGCTGAGCTTCTCTCCTAGGGATAAAAATGTTGCCTCTGGATCTTTCTGAACTTACCCTCAGGAGACTTGAAATCCTTCAGATGTGGCTACTAATTCCATTGTCTGTTTCCCTGGTTCTTGTCCCTGTGTAATTCTAATCTACACCTTTGAACCAACATGTACCCTAAGAAATGCACATCTGAAGCGAGAGCCCAGTGCCAAATTTAGGTACCCAAAAACGGGTAAATCTAGACAAAAATTCTAATCGTTTTCTAATTTAAAATTAGAGAAATCTCAATAAAATAAATGTGAGGTTGCAGTTTGTGAAGCACTTTTTAAGCACCCTCCCACACTGGAATGCTTGTGCTTGGAATTATGAACCTGACTTCAAACAACCATGCTGGAGCTCGAGGATGCTCTGGGAAATGGCTTCAACCTCTCCCAGCCCCATTCTCCCACAGCCCCAGTGCAGGATTAAAGAACTGCTGTTCCACCTTAGTCAGCTGGTATTTCTGTTCTCTGCTTTGTTACCACCACGCAGGCAAATAGACAGTTAGTGTTTTTATGTCTGCGGGTGCAGGACGTCACAAGAACTGGTCTATCTCCTCTCCAGCAGTGCTGAAGTAGAGCTAGAAGTGGTTAGCTTTGTTTAACTGTGTTGCAGTCAGCTGCTGTGGATTGCCTGCACCGTGGCACCCAGCGTTCAGGAAGGGGTTGTGTAACTCGCTCTTGCAGGGGAATGAAGCCCGTGAGTCACTGGGTCCCCTTGCTCTGCTGCCGTGCATGGCTGTTAGAGGTCCTGTAACAGCATGGAAAGTACTCACAGGAGCAGTGTGATTTAAGAATTCCTTCCTTCTCTGGGGCCATGCAGCTTCTAGCGAATTATGGCAAGGTGAGTGAAGCCTGCTTGTGAGCAGCAGAACCAGTGAAGCTCAGTTCCCTGCAGACTTGCGTCCTCCTTTCCCTCCTCGCAGTGACCTCAGCTTCCCCTTCCCGAGCCCTCCGTTCTCCCTCGTTATTCCTCTCACACACACTTTGGGGTCCCTCCCAGGAGCTCGGCTCTGTGCTGGCTGTGCCCAGCAGGGCAGGGCAGTGTGGTTGTTCTGGGCACTGTGTGTGCTGCCTGGCCAGGACACCCTGCAGGAGTGCCAGTCCAGCATCTCTCCTCTCCTAGCTGCATTTGATTCTCCTCTCCTAGCATGGTTTGATTTCCACCAAACTCACGGGAACTTCAGGTCTTAGATTTCCATCCTGTGACAAATGGGATTGAAACTAACCCAAAGAGTCACGACAAGAGGCACTGGCAGAGAGGCCGACAGTGAGGTGTAATAAATCTCAACTCTGTGGGAAGCCAAGCCAAACAGAAGCGCCCAGAGGGGCAGACCCTAAACACGTGTGCAACTGCCTTGGGATGAGATGACCTCCAGCCAGGTATCCCCCCTCCTTCCAAGGGACAGGCTGTAGCTCAGGGCTCAGTGGAAAGCTGGCCAACAGCTGTCGTCATAAAACTATTTTGCCTGATTTTAACTGGGAAGTCCTTCTGACTGCAGCATCTTTACTTATAGTGGAACTGGGGTTTTTTGTCACAGTATCATTATCATAATTTTGATTTTAATTTGTGCACCTGCTGTCCATTCTGCACACAATGCTGGTAAGAAATATTTGGGCATCTCTGCTTTTAGCTGTACATTTTCTCGTTTGCAATAAATATAGTCTCTGTGTAGAAATAATACCTGTCTCCAAATATTCTCAGACACAATCTGTATTCTAGATTAGAAAAGCAGAACTGTTCTTCCAGGCATTACCAGCAAAGCTGACCAGACTCCATTAAATTTAGCTTTCTGCTCATGTCACAAGTGGTCACAGGTTCTTTTTTCTCGTGTTTCCTCTGTAGCTGTTCAGTCATCTGACTACTTGAGCAGTAAAAGAAAGAAAAAAATCCCGGCCATGCAAATGTGATGGTCTAAATGATGTTGTCTAAATGATAATGGAAAATCTGTGCTAAAACTGACACCGAGTTCCTCTGTGTGTCTAAAATTTGTTCTTGTTGGCCAGTAGTCTCAGATAGAATATCTATTGTACTGAAAGAACAAAAAATTCAAGCGGACCAAAAGGAGATGGTGAAGTGGCAAAATTGCTTTCAAGGAGATATTTCCCAGTGCAACTGATTTCCAGTAGCCCTAGGACAGACGGAAAATTCCTCCTCTTTCCTCCTCAACAATTTAATGCAATATATATTTTTACCCCAGAATGGTAATAGGAAAAATTAGCAAGTTCCAGAAACCCACTCCCATTTCAATAAAAATAGCCTGTTGTCTGAACAGGTATTCCTCTTTGCCCAGGTCCCAAAGACAAGTGGCTAAAGATACTTGGTTAAAAACACTTTTTCCTCATGCACTTGTCTGCCAGCATTCTGCCTTCCTTTGCACGCCTCCAGCAGACTTTTTGAGTGCTGGTATCAGAACTCCGGCAAATCCACAACTTGGCACCTGCCTTATTTAAGTCTCCAGCTTTAAAAAACAAGCTGAAAGATGTAAGGAATTAGAGGCTCACTGCAAATTTGCAGACTTTAGCTCCCAGTCTGCGCTCCTTGGAGACCTACAGTTCAAGTCTAAGAAGCAAAATAAGTTTATTTGTTCCGTTTGTTACAAACCTTACCTGAAATAATTGCTTGCTGCAGCAAGGACCACTCGGTGACAGGAGAATTCCCTGCTGTCCACGCACAGGACGACATCCGTAAGGGAATTTTCAAGCCGAAGGTTCTCCAGGCCATTCTGGAGCACCAGGGAGAGACCCGTATCGTCAAACTTGACCTTTTCACCACTCGAGACTTCCACCAGGTCCCCCATTTTCGTCGAACACTCATTGTCCAAAGAGATCTCGGGCTCCTCAGAGCTCTTCTCCAGCGTGTCCCCCATTTTCTGGGCAGCCCCGTCTCATTCTGTTGGTGCTTCGATCTAAAAAGAGCTCCTCAGCTTCGGGCGAATCACACTGCAGAAGTTGGGCGGATTTCCTGTCCAGAGGTCTCTGCTTATCTGTAGCTGTCACACACACATAACAGGAAGCCTTGCACTTTCTCATCCTGTTAACACAAACAAAGGGTGGGTTTTTTCAGTGATTTTCAGGCAGTATCAACGTGTTTAGAAAGGCCTTAAGATGCCTCTGGATGTGAGAAGATTACAAGTGACAGGGACAGCCTGCTTCCCACCCTCAAGCCAGTCCCTTGCTGTTATCTGGGTCTGCTGGTTGTATTGATAGGTGCACCACACGCCTATCAAGCCACTCCTGGTGGACTGGGCTGCTAAGGGGAAAAGCATAATATTCGTTTTTCATATATCATATTTCATATATCAATATATATATCATAGATATATATATATCATATATATCATATTTTCATATATCGATATTTCATATTTCTTTTTCCAGGTATGCGGTTAGTAATAACTGAGCTGGTTTGGGGTTTGGTTTTGTTTTTTAATAACATGCTTGCATATTCAGAAAGCCCTCCAAGTGGATGTTTCTGTCCCTCATGACAGCTTGTTAGCTGGCAAACATTGCATGGCTTTTCTATAAGGCTAAATGGGCACAGCTCTCTCAAGGACACGGAGCAGCATCCAAGACCTCACAGCTGGTGGGCTTCAGGCCCCACTGCTGGGCACAGGGATGTGGTCCATGCAGCCAGTGCCGTGCCATCAGCTCTGACTAGCAGAGAAAGCTAAGGGAGAGAGCCTGGGGAGCTCGTCCCCACCATCCTCACTGCTGGGCGTAGCTTGAGGCACAGCTGCATCTGTCTTGTCCCCGAGACAGACACGGACAGTGGCGGGACCAGGGGCAGCACACCTGGCAGTGGGGACACTGCAGGGCAGCTCTGGGGCTGGACCTGCAGCGTGACAGAGGCACACAGCACCGTGCTGAAGGTTTTGTTTTCACCTAAGGAGGGATCAGATCTATTTGGACATCACCCAGGTGAGAAGCTGATCCAAGCTCAATTAATGAGCAACACAGCCTACTGAGAGTAACAGAGCAAATCCCTGGCTTGCTTAGGAAACTCTCACACTGGGAAGTAGAAAAGCACACCTCTATCTCCCCCTGAGAGGAATGCAGGGCCAACTCCTCACCTTGGTAGCTTGAGTGCTAACCAACCTTGCCTTTGTGATAATTACTTCTAGGAATCCTTGTTTGGCCAATCCACAGGTTCTTATTGTGTGTTTGGTTTCCTCTTTTGCCTCCAGCTTGCACAGCTGAGCTCATAGTGTTGTGAGAAGCTTGGCTTCCCCCTCTTCTAGAAGGAGGTGAAAGCAGAGTCTGAGAGAGACAGATTGGAAGATGAAGAGGAAGGAAAGCAAAAAATCTCTTTCCTGCTTTCCTTTACCTCCTTGTAATGGGGTTTTCTTCATTTTGTGTAGTCTGTGCAGCCCTTTGTCTTTTTCCTTTCCCAGCTGATGTAAATGTGTTCCTGCTGCCTTTTGTGCTATATTTTGCTAATGAATGCTTCCTTTTCTAAAGCCACTCCTGTCTTTCCTAAATACTCCTGTAGGAATGCAACGAGAAAATTAAGGAAACCCCTCAAAAGTACTAGGTGTGCTTTAAAAATCACAATACTTTAACCCTATCTTCGGCTAGGTTCTCTGTTTATCATCATGACTTCTGACCTTTAGGAATTCATCTTATCAGGCTTTTCTCTGACGGTGAGAAGCTTCACATTGTCCTTATCTGTTTAAGCGAGAGCTGAGATTCTGCAGCGATCACTCGATTCCAGCTGCTGAAACTTTAAGAAAAGCATTAATAATTGTGAAATTGAAGTAAGACTGTGCTGGCTTGTGAGTGCTGGGAATCGAAACCCCACAGTAACTAGGTCGGTCGATGGCTGTGGTATTGTCAGTGTGCTACGCAGTAACTGCACTGAAGGAAAGACTTCAGCAGCTCAGGGAACTGTTGACTATTAGTAGCAGTGATCATCATCCACAGCCCGTCTCCTTGTGTGCCATTGCCAACCCGTATGGTGTATTTTTAACCCCTAAAACTGGTTGTTTCCCGACAAGCACCTCCCCTCCTTTCTTCTGTTGCCATGGTGTTGTGGTTTAACCCCAGGCAGCAGCCCAGCCCCAGGCAGCCGCTTGCTCACCAGGGGGACCGGGGAGAGAGCTGGGAGGACAAAAGATGGAAAACTCGTGGGTTGAGATAAAGACAGTTTAATAGGCAAAGCAAAAGCCACACACACAGGCAAAGCAGAGCAAGGACTCAGTTCACTGCTTTGCATGGGCAGGCAGGTGTTCAGCACCTCCAGGAGAGCAGGGCCCATCACACATGACGGGTACTTGGGAAGACAAATGCCATCGCTCCAAACGTCTCCCCTTCCTCCTTCTTCCCCTCACATTGCATACTGAGCATGATGTCACACAGTCTGGAATATCCCTTTGATCAGCTGGGGTCCCCTGTCCTGGCTGCTGTCTCCTCTCAGCTTCCCATGCACTCCCAGCCTTCCCACTGGTGGGGTGGTAGAAAAAGCAGGAAAGGCCTGGGCTCTGTGTAAGCCCTGCTCAGCAGTAACAGAAACACCTCTGTATTATCAACCCTGTGTCCACCACAAATCCAAACCAAAGCCCCACACTAGCCACTGTGAAGAAAATCAACCCTACCCCAGTCGAAACAAACACATTCCACCCCGTACTCCACATCATTCACATCATGATCAGGTCCCACACTCCTCAGGACAACCTCATTAACCACCACCCCACCTCCCACCCTTGGATATGATACACAGGTGTCCTTCCCTTAGTCCACGGACCGCCCTTGCAAAATGCCCACAAAATGTCCACAAATGTCCATAAAATGTCCACAAAATGTCCACAAAATGTTCTTTGAGTTAATTTAGTTCGTGACTTTGGGCTCCATCTGTTCTGGTGGTTACTCGGGACAGGAAAGGCGCTGTGCAAGGTGGAGTTCCTGGGCACCAAGGCCAGCTTAGGTCAGGTCACTACTGCACTGCAGCTGCTTCTTGGGAGGCTTCTCCTCCGTGGATTTGGGTGGTTCCTGCTATACTAATTCCTGTAACACACAGCTCAAATCATGGCTTGCAACAAAGGTGTATCCATTACAATCTCCACCCCAGGTCCCTCTGGGCCAGGTTACAGGGTTTAACATTGCAATGAACTCCTCCCCTTGTCCCCAGCCTGGTTGAAACAAGGGGTTCCTGCTATAGTCCACCATTAGCACAGTCCACATCACAGACCTCCACGGGCTCCGGGGGCACAGCTGATTCACCACAGTCTTCACCACAGGCTGCAGGGCAATCCCTGCCTCCCCTGTTCCAGCGTGGGGTCCCACCCACAGGAGACAGTCCTTGAACTTCTCCAACACGCGTCCTTCCACAGGCTGCAGTTCACAAGCTGCTCCAGTGTGGGTCCCCTCTGGGGTTGCAGGTCCTGCCAGCAAACCTGCTCCAGCTCAGGCTTCTTACAGGGTCACATCCTCCTTCAGGAATCCCCTGCTCTGGGATCTCTGCTCCATCGTGGACTCCTCTGCAGGTCACAGTCCCTTCCACCCCAGTTCCCACTGCAGTTCCAGCCGGCCCAGTGCAGCAGCACGGACACAGCAGCCACGTCCTGACCACCTGCCAGCTCAGGCTCGTCACCATGGCTGTCACCAAAGTGCCCCCAGGCACAACACAGTGAGGTGATCAGCAGCACAGCAGCAGTGACCACCAAAGAGCACCAGAATGTCATTTACAGGCAGGCAAGCGAGCCCCGTGGCAGGCACAGCAGCCTGCTCATTGCTAGCTAAACTGCAATAGCAGCTATAAATTTAGTCTAGTACATCCCAATGAAAACCTGTGCCCTTTGTGCCCCACATTGGGCTACCTTGCATTCAGAGAATCCCTTGCTCAGGGATTAATCTGCAAATGTAGTAGCTGGTTTCATTCTTTGGACTAGCACGAGGACAGGGCTGAGGTGAGTGCTGTGTCTTTGCAGGTATAAGGCAACAACAAACCCAGCAATCATGCAGCTGCTCTCGAGGTGCTCTATGGCCCAAGGCTGCAGTAGCAACATGTTATTTAATCCTGGGGCAAATCCAGCTTGTTACTTCATGGTAGAAGCTTCCAGATACATTCTTCTATTTGGCCTTTAGAGACTTGTTCTGTCTGCACTCTCATACTGTTTTCAGTAAAGAATTACCTGCTAGCTAAATGAACACTGAACTGGCAAGAGCTGAAGGCTTGTGTGTTCATGACTTGTTTGCCTATTGTCTTTACCCTAGGAATACTGAGCTGACCTATGTATACTCTGTATGAGCTTGAGAGAACTGGCTAACTGGCTGGAATTACTGTGTAAATAATGTCTATCCATCATTTGTGTCATAGCAAGTTTACAGAGCTCAGTAACGTCACAGGCTGCTGCTGGTACCTGTGAATCTCCGTACAGCACATATTCGAGCTGAGCTCAGAGGCTGCTTTCCATCCTGCCCTGACTTCCTTACCTCTCCCTCTTCTGCTCCCCCTTGACCATGCTCCCTGTTTAAATGCTGATCTGTAGCCAACACCAGCCCATTTTCAACTGTCTGTTCCTGAAGCCAGGATCTCATCGCTGTGGCATTTCAGCACTGTGAAGTTTGACCACGACAGATGAATCTGCCCAGGCTAGCCAGGAGTCCTGGTTCCCATCTCGTAAAGTGAAAGATTCAGGCAGTCCCAGGAAAAAGTCGTGGACTTGGGGCAATGACTAAGAGCAGGGAGAGAAGAAATCACACCTGGGACACCCACCAACAATGGATCAAGAGCAAGGAGCTGAGGCATTCTCTAAACAAAGGCAAAAACATAGGAACCTATTTCCTGTTACTTGTTTTGTTTCCCACATCCTTGTACTTTAGCTAACAGAGCCCTTAAGGACCAGATGAGTCTGAGAGGAACCAGCTATGAAACATGAGAGTGTGTGGCTGCCTCAAGGAAGAGGCCAGATAAAGGCTGGCAGGAGGTTGTCTGGAGTGAGAAAGAAGATGCTCAGCCATCCTAGTATCACCATGGGATCTGGAAACTTCCTACTCTAATGAGCAGGTTGCTGAACTTGCAGACTGCAACGACTTCATATTTCTGACCTGGAGCTCACACAAAGGATCCTTGCTGCTTGTGTTCTTCCTCTTATTCCAGATCACGTCCATTTTGCTACCACCAGTGCTACTCCAAGTACGTGTGTTCTGTGACCAAGTGGCTTCTGTTCCAGGCTATTCCACCTTATTCTTCTTACACCCCAGACAGCTTTCAAAGCTGAAGCCACCCAACAACATGTTGACAGCTACGTCTCCAGGCGTCAGCATGCTTCCTGATGGCTGTGGAAGGCAGCGCTCCTTCATCTGAGAGAGCCTGCTTAAAGGTGCTGGCCTCCGAGAGGGCAAGGACACAACAGCACAAGAAAGGGCTTGGCAAAGTTTTGACTTCTTCAAGTGTAAAACACTGCAATTGCTTCCCCTGTGCATCCCAATGAGCACTGCAGGAAACACCTCACAGTGCAGAGGACCCTGCTGGCGAGCAGAGACTGTTCCTTGGTGCGAGAGCAGGGGTGGGGACTGCAGCTGGACACGTATCAGAGCTCATCTTACCATCAGCTGTTTTCTAGCACAGTGCAAAGCAAGATAGCTGAGGCCTGAGATAATCTTGTCAACCCTGGAAAGTTGCTGGATTTTTGTCTGTGTTTCCAGTACATTGGGATAATGTTCACTAGCCTAAAATAGCACGTTCTTAATTTAGCTATGGGGGAACAAATGGGATTTTAGTTTTTGAAAATACATACAGAACTTTTGGATCAGATTTTCTATAAACTGCAAACTGGAATCTTTGTTTCATTGCAGTTTACTTCCTCTGCTGAATCTGCACCACCTTCCATTTCAAAAACTACTGCTTGAGCCTTCTCATATCCCTCCCTCTGGGCAGCTGCAGCTGTTCAAAGTCAGCACACAATGGTGATTTTGTGAAGCTGGCCTGTCTCATCCTGTCACTTTTCAAAATTACCTCTTATTTAGAGAGGATTGCAGTGTTACCCTGCTGTGTTGCATTTATTACCTGTCCATCTTTTGCTCTCAGAGTGTTTTTGCATGTATTTTAAGTCACTGGGATGTTTCTAGAAAAACTGCTGCTTCCAAGTATTGTTTTTTTCGGGACAGCCAGGCATCGTGCTAACAATCCAGACGAGTGACTCCAAACCATGCTCTCACCTTGTACAAAAGAGAGGTCCCAGCTGAGCAAGCTGTAAACGCCAAATGATTTGGGTCCAGTATTTGAAGTCTGGTTGTTATTTTGCTCCCATGCGCGTTACTGGCTACGGAGGTCACCCTGACGCGTGGATGGGCCAGTTGAGCTTGAGAATCTTTGATCCCCTGCTCATTAGCTTTCGAGGGAGTGGTGGAGGAAGGCTGCTATTTAAATAAGTGTTTGCTCTATTTGAAGCAGCTGAATTGCAGTCTGGGGGTGCAGTATGGTCACTCCCAAAGCAGCAGGCAGAACAAGCTCAGACATCACCTAGCGCTGTATTTTAAGATTTTATAGCCCAAGATGAGATGCATCCAAATGAAACTGGAAGGGCTGAGGCCAGGAATGAGGCTGTAGGTAAGAACCAAAAGAAATGCAGTAGGTGCCAGCAGTGGCAGTTGAGGAGAGCTATAACAAGCCTTCCCCAGCCAGAACAGTCTTTTCCTTCTCCCTGGAAGAAGGACGTCCTTTTGTCAACACCTTACACTGCTGCAGGTTTTTCATTACAACAGTGTTCCCCCTTTTCTGTCCTCAAGATAATCAGTCTTTGAAACAAAATAGCAGCAGTTACTTCCATTTCTTGTTGTACGTGAAGAGAGAAAGAAGTTCCTAAAAGTTAGTTTCTAGTAGGAAAGAAGAGCCTCGCTTTCTTTTAACTTAGAGTTGAGTTATTCTCTAAAACATTTTGGCCAGTGTTACTCACAAAAAGGTTTTGTCATCAGCATCAGACTCCCTCTTGCTTCAGTTTATGTAACGAGATGCTCAGGTCACTTGTCTACTGCTGTCTGCTCTGCCACCCATTAGAATTTATTAGCATCTTCTCTGCATTATTAGCTAGTGGCTGTTTATGCATAACTAATTCTTCCTATAAGTAAATTATACCTTTGATCTCCATAATTGGACAGCAGGAACCAGGTCCATGCTAGAAGAAGTAGAGGCCTGTTGTCCTCAGTGATATTTTGCTCTTGTATTCTTCGTGCACCTCCATCCTCTGCTGCCACCAGGGTCTGGCAGCCGGCTCACAAGGTAAGGAACACAACCCTGGCACGAGTAACAGGGCTATAGCTCAGGCACTCGTTCCACAGCTTAACAAAACCTGACCAACAAAGCAGCTCTTGAAATGAAGGAGAGCTGTTCTGCTTGGCAGGAGCTGGGAAATGGAGGAAACTGCCATTGTAGCGAATTACGTGGAGGTCTGGGTTTTAGTGCCTGTTTGGTGTCAATGGGACACTGGTTGGACTAAGGCTTGAGTTCTTGAGTCCATTCATTGTATTTGCTGAGCCTGTGAAAAGCTCACAGTGTGACCCCAAACCATGGGAAATAAACCTAGTGTCTGATTGATGTCTAAAGCAATGCTGACTTCTATTTCTCGTGAGGCTTGTCGATCTCAGCCAGTTCTGTGCACACATACCTAACTGATGATTTCACACTCTGAGTGATGCTCCAGAGCTGTGACCGAAGTTTGCTTCGGATTTTCAACTGTGTGAAGCTTAGAAATGCTGGCCCCAAAATCAGTGTGGTCCTTCCTTACCTTCCTTGTGGTGGGATTCTGCTAGTTTGCAACACAGATCTCTTTCCTGGGTTGTAAAGCCTCTCAGCCTCTTACTTGGGAGAGAAGCCAGTGTGAGGGTCTGTGTGCTCTGCATCCTCACCACTTGCTGACTCGCATCAGGCTGCTTCGTTTGCTTCCCTGCAGGACTGAGTCTATCAGACCAGAAACCCACATGGACCCAAGGCAAAAGAATGAAGTCCCAATCTAAACCTTCTGAAGCCAAATGAGACTTCTTTTTTCTGGAGATGGTAACAGGAGAAGGTAGCAGGACTCTTTGCAAAAGGGAGTGACACTCTGTGTGGTGCACACAGCAGATCACAGAGTCAGTCACTTCTTTTGACCATCATGTTGTAGTTTCTGCTTCTGGCTGACACAGGGTCATTTACTAGCTTGTCTAATTATCAAAAAAAAATAAGGAAGGCATTGGCAAATATTGCTACTCTTGGAATATAAGTTTATCCCTGGAAGTTTATCCCTGGGATAAACTCATCCCAAAGCTTCCGTAAGTAATTCTTGTGTTTTCTATTCTGACATAATGAAAGGGGGAATCAGTTGGTTCACTGACAGTTGACTGCTGAAACCTGAGCCTTGCTTGGTCTAGGGGAAAGAAGCAAACCGGAAAGAAGCAGAAATCCACATGTTTTCAGTAAATAAGTACATAACTTTTGGTCAGAGGGCAACTTGACTTAATACACCCACACAAAAGTGCTGTCCCGTACAAACCCACTACCTACATCCACCTGATTTTCCAGCTGACTCTTTTCATCCACAGCTACTTTTTTTAGCTCAAACCTGACATTTAAACTTGCAGTTTGATGGTGGGAAGAACGGTGAATGTCTGGTGAACCTGAATGTTAGTTTAAAAAAACGGACTATGGTTCTCAGTTAGTTCCACATCATTACAGCAACTGAAACCTCATCTAGTTTTAAAATACTGTTAAAAAATGGAACTTCTGCAGTTTTTCAGCAGGGTGTCTTAACTGCCTGTTTTGCAAGAAATTTAAACTTGTGTGAAACTGGTCTTTAGGCAGCATTGTTAAGGCAGCTTTCAAGAGAATTCAACATTACTTAGAGAGGAAGGGTCTTTAATCTTAACTCTGTAGGAATCACAGAATCACAGAATGGTTTGGGTTGGAAGGGACCTTCAAGACCATCTGGTTCCAACCCCCTGCCATGGACCCAGTGGAATCACACGGTGTGAGGCAGGGAGCTTGGGGATGTGGATAAGCCCTGCTTCCCAGCCTCCAGCTACCTGCAGCCTCTGCAAGAACTGAGTTGGCAGGTTGTTAGCTAAGTAGTTGAGCAGGTGGGAAAATATTTATCTGAGCAGAAATTATGCTGTAGAAATGTACATTCTGCTAATTATTACCAACAGCAAAAACCGTTCCTGCCTTTTACGTAAGTGAATTATGAATGACCTAAAGTTAGGAACGGCGTAGGTGAGTTGTTACGATCCGTATGCAAATGAAGCTATTGCGTGTAGTGCAAAGATTTCAAATATAAAAAGAAGAAGTGCTCAAAAAGCTGTAGTATTTCCTGTTGAGGAAGGGAATTATCCGAGCGTGCTTTAACTGCCTGCGTACCAAATTTGAAGGAGTTCTGCTGTTAGGAGCCTGTGCCTCTGCTAGCTTGGTTTTTTAAGATAACACAGCCGTAACTGCCTGTGCCTGAACATCAGATTCCCGGCAGCAGCAGCCAGAAAAGTTTCCAGAGGCAGCCCTCCTCCTCCTCCCGTGCAATGCGGGCCAGGCAGGACACGTGCCCAGGCTCTGCTGTCCGCAGATGCCGGGCACCGAGGGCTGCCCAGCCCGGTCCCTCTGCATCTCCCTGCCCGTGCGGCTCCCGCTGCCCACCCCCGGCTGGGTGGCCGAGCGCGGCCCAAAGCCCCTCGTGGGGCTCGGCAGGACTGGGGCACGCCGCAGTGGCACCCTCCAGCAGGCAGCCGAGCGACTGCCGGCCCGTGGGCTCCGGTTTTCCTCAAGGGAGCGCGCAGGGGGAGCTCCAGGAGCCGGCGGGCGAGGTGTCCTTCCAGGAGCTGCCGTGGCTCCGCCGTGCTGCCACACCCCGAGAGCCTCCAGGGTCAGTGCCGGCCCTGGCGCTGGCACCGCCGAGGTGCTGCGAGAGCTCCCCGGTGCTGCCAGGGCTCTGCGATCCATCAGGGAAGCTGTCTGGAATGTAGGGCATTGGGACAGCCAGCTCGGGAGCACCGCAACGCCTCCAGTGTGGAAAGTGTGACAGATCCCGGGCTGGCAGGGCCGGGAGGTGCAGCCCAGCTCGCTGCCGAGCATCGCGGAGGGAGCCCGAGTCCAGCCGGCCACGTGGGAAATTTTGGAGGTGTGACGTTGGAGAAAGAGGAGGCCAAAGGCATCTTAGATTGGAGAAAGCACAGGGAACTTTTAAGAGTTTGCCACTTCCAATTATAGAGTTTTAACTTTAGAAGTGCTACTGGAATTTTTCTGCCAATCAATATTAAGAAAAATCTAATTTTTCTCTTAAAATTTTCTCTTAAAAAGAGAATGGAGAATTTTACTATTCCAGTGCTATTTCCGTAATATCTGCCCTGGGGAAAGACAGGACTTCACACTCTTATTAGTGTGTTTCTGAGTTAAAGGGCATCATTAGGTTTATTTAATTTTAGAGGAAAAATAGGAATAATATAAATACAGCATACATCTAAAGAAATGAGAAATTTATTTGCCTCGTATTGCTCCCTGCTTACAGTAATGATTTGTTCCTCATTTCAGTCTCCTCCCCTTTTAAAATTACAAAGTGCTGTATCCTATACACAAAAATGTTAATTAAAAAGTCCAGGACAGCTTATCATACCATTTGTTAATTTTACATAATCCATTTTTTCTCCAAGGTTCAGTACTACGTTAATGTATGCCAGCATAGTCTAGCAGCCATCCATGACATGAGAAGTCAATTTGTTTTTTATCAGAAGCTCACTGACAAACCAATCTTAGTTTTACAATCATTTCTGTCTAATGATACTGCTAATGAAAAGATGGGTAGAGAAGGCTTAGGATCGAAGTGTAAACCGCAGATTTCACAATGTTTTCTTGGCAAAGCAAGGTGTTGATTTAGGTGCTGCACTGGAATCTGCAAATCTTCATTAGGTGTGTTTTTCCTGGGATTACTTTGGCTAACATTTTCTTTCCTGTTTTCATGTGACAAATCTTTGTCCAAGACCAGAGATCTGAAGTTGCTTTAGCGTGGCTGAGCATTTTAATAGAGCTGAGAGCTTTGTTTACAGAAGCACACAACTCTTTTCCATAGGATTATTCCAGGTCCAGAAACAGTCCCATTTTAGACCTCAGAACAGGTGCTCAAAAGCTTGTTTACAAAGGTGACCGTGGTGTTGATGTGAGCTGGGATTTTGGGTGCTGCTCCAAAGCAGATGTATGGGCACAGCAGCTATTCCACATCCCTCCCCAGCTGTCCGTGCCCAAGGCAGCCACCACTTTTAGACAAGGCAGCAGCTTTCAGGCTGGGAATGCCGGGCTGGTGAGTCCAGCCAGTGATTTCTGGGTAGTAGGGGGCTTTTTACTGTGCTGCTCTCCTGGGTGCAGGAAGCAGGAAGCACGGGATTTGAGGACAGAATAGTCAGTTGTCCTTCTGGCATCCACGATTCCTCCATCCTTGGAGAGCCAAGTCAGCCTGGAGAGAGATTGCTTTGCACCCCTGTGCCAGTAACAGAGCAGCAGCTCGGAGTGTCTTAGAATGCAGGTGCTGAGCCATTCAGCAGCTCTGGCTGCAAGCAGAGGAGGAAGAAATCACAGAGCTCCTGGTGAACTACCTCTTCTGGATTAACTTCACTGATGAAGCTTTGTTGATGAACAATGTGAAGGGGTAGACAAAAATAAAAGATAGCAAAAGTCATCTAGGTATTTGCCCAAGCACCGCCCCAAAGGCACAGCAGCCCAGACCAGTGTGAGGAGCTTGGCACACAGAATGGCTGCTCCTGCAACTGGAAACATGCTGTCCACTGTCGCTGTTAGGGGTAGCAGGGGTATCAGTCCAAGCTAACCAATTTCTAAACTTTCTATTCCTCAGCCTATTGCCAGAGGGGCACCAGATGCAGGTGGTGGCAGGGATCTGCACGCCTGGAGGTCACTGATAGCTTTCAAAGTCTGAGATTCTCTATTCTGGGAGGCTGGCATGCATATGCCCGTTCAAAATACTGTTTATTTGAAACCTGTCTGTTTTCTTCACTGTCAGACAAAGCTCTTCATGGTTACTTGGGCTGGAGAAAGGATTTATTTAACTTGTGAAATGCCCGAAGGTCTTGGAGGTGAAGAGGTGCAATGCTCCTGCCTATTAATTCGTCCCAGCATTGGCAAATGGTCTGAGGAGCTATTTAGTGTGGCTGGAGGGCAGAGCTGGAGTTCTGCCGTGGAGTGTTCCGTGGCAGCACGGCATAAAGGGAAGGCCTGTGGTGTGGGGATGTGTGTAAAAGTACTGTTGTGAGAAAATATTTAATGCAAACATTTGCAGGGCTGTGGTTGGGCTTGAGGTTACGGGGCTAGGTGGGAACACAGCGATAACACCACGTGGGCTCAGGGAACTGTTTTTGTAGGTACCTACTGCTCTCTTGCTGGGTTAGTGATTGCATGTGTGTGTCTGCCATTCCACAAGAACAACTTCCTTCAAGTCATCACTTGTGTGACCAACAAGAACGCAAACATCTTTCATTTCTTTTTTTCTTACTTGTCACCACAGAGAGGAACCAGACAAACACCAGCACAACAGACTCTATCTCCCCAGCTAGGCATTGGTTTCATGGTGTCTCGATACTCTGTGCTGTACAAAAAGAAATAGTTCGGTGTTTATGGCAGCGGTGATGCAATGTTCATTCTTCTCAGCTCTGCAATTACACTCCCATAGTCATCTCCCAGGCTTGGAACATGAAAGATATTGGGTGGAAAAAATTAGACACATACTTTCTGCACAAGAGGACTGTTGGCATGGGCCTTGTTTTGAGGTGCTTACAGCAGTGAATGAGCAGGAATCACTGGGATGAGCGGGAAGAGAGGAGATTTGCATGGGATAGGAGCATGGGCTGGCCCAGGACCAGGGTGTACAGGGGGACAGGCAGTACTAATTGCAGTGCTGAATATGAAAACACGGTACTGCTGTTCTACACGGTGGCTTTTGTGTGTACTGGAAGTAACCCACTGTAATCCCAGAGCCTCCCTGGCTGAGCAGGAGCGAGCACTGAGCATGCAGGCAGTGGGGCAGCACCCAGCTGGGCACGGGGCGTGCAGGGACATTCTGGCTCTGGAGAATGTCCCATTCCTTCCCCATCCTCCTGCCTCGCCGCAGCAGAGACACCCAGGGAAGCACTGCCAGCCTGAGCAAAGGGCTAGGATGTGCAGCATAAGTGTCCAAAGCAAAGGGGAATCTACAGAGTCAGCTAGGAGGCAGTGAAAATGGAAAAAATAACTAGGGGAGGGGAGGGGAGGGGAGAGGAGGGCAGGGTGGGGGAGTATTTTTTTTGCCAGGGCCTTTCCTATGCAAGTGCCAGCCCAGCAACCCGTGTTGCAGATGACATTTCCTGGTGCAGGTGCCATTTCAAACAGGTGATGGGAAGAGGAGAGGCTGAAAGGGACTGGTCCTGGAAAAATGCCTTCCAGCCTAAATGGGTGTACCTGCTGATTATCCCAGCAGACCAGCTCAAGTCAACGTGACCCACAGGACTTTCGGCAGGATAGTGAAAGAGTCCAAAGTCGTGGGAAGGATTTTAGAAAATTTTGGTGTGTTCTCTGTATTTCTGTGAGATGTCTTTTATCACAGAATAATAGAATCATGGAATCATAGGATGGTTTGTGTTGGAAGGGACCTTAAAGATCATTTCATTCCAATCCCCTGCGCTGGGCTGGCACATCTTCCACTTGACCAAGTTGCTCAGGGCCCCCTGGAACATTGCCAGGGATGGGGCAGCCACAGCTTCTCTGGGAAACCTGTTTCAGTGCCTCAACCACCTCACAGTACAGAATTTCTTCAGCATATCTAACCCAAATTTCCCCTCTTTCAGTTTGAACCCATTACTCCTTGTCCTATCACCACAGTTCCTGACCAAAGTTCCTCTCTGGCTTCCCAGGAGGCCCATTCAGATACTGGAAAGTTGCCATGAGTTCTCCACGCAACCTTTTCTTCTCCAGGCTGAACAGCCCAGACTTTCTCAGCCTGTCTTCATAGGGAAGGTACTCTAGTCCCTTTATCAACTTTGTGGCCTCCTCTGGACTTCCTCCAACAGTTCCATACCCTTCTTATGCTGGGGGCACCACAGCTGTGGTCAGCACTCCAGGTGGGGTCTCACAAGAGCAGAGCAGAGGGGGAGAATCGTCCCCTTATCACATGAAGAGACTTTGCTGTACTTTCATCTTCACTTCATCCAGCCTATTTTTTTTAAATGCTATTTCCATACCCCTCTTCCCTTTTCCTTATTGCACCTTAGTGCTTGTTCCTGGCATACTTAAAAAGCAGATTCTGCAATAGCTACTGAACTCACTCTTCTGCTTTTCCTCACAAATTCCTAGTAACATCACCTTTCCTTTTGCTCAGCACTATTTGTAATCCTGCTGAATGGCTTCTGCCATTACATTTTGTGCATACTTGCATCAGGCTCTGCAGTGATGTCACTCAACAACACCTCTTTTTTTTTCTTAAGCTTTCTGACCACTAAAACTTTTCATAGAAATGTCAGAATCTGTTTTCCCTCCTTGCACTGAAGGATTTGTCTCATCTCTGCTCCATTTGTTCCACAGCTCTTCACAGCGTTCCTTGTGTTGGTTATTAGTTGTCAGTCTGTACTCATCTTTGTCTTAAATGTCTAAATCCTCTCTTTTATCCAGTGATACCTTCCCCGTGTTGCATTCAGGGCTTTTTATGTTGTCCACAGTTTCATGTTGCTGTCTTCTCTCTGATCAGTGATCAGGGTAAGGGACGTGGTGCTTAGCCTGTCTTCTCCCTTCCTATTCTTCCTCAGCCTCCTCCTCCTCTGGTTGCTGTGGCTCACCTTCCCCTCTTCCCTCGTTCAGATCTGAGCCCTTCCCCAGCCTGTTTTGCAGAGGTGTCCATGAGCAGCAATCACGGACTTTCTTCAGGTTTTTCTCTGTGTATGAACCACTCAAAAACCTTTGGGTTTTCCTTAATTTTAGAAAAATCTGGTAAGGACCTACCATGCTCGCCACAGCAGAGGAAAGTTCCCAGGAGCATACTGGCACAAACTTCCCAAAATAGCTAATACCTTTACCTGGAGGAATGCACAGACCATTTAGGTGGCCCAGTGCGTCGGTGAAATGTGTCTGAGAAGTGCCCAGCAGTGGTATTCAAATCCAACACCACCAGAAAAACACGTGAACGTTGGTGGATGCATGCCAAAACCTTCACGCAGGCTTCTAATTTTAGGTTTTAACCTTTCCAGTGCCCTGAAGAAGCCTTCAAAATCTCCAAAATCACCGGCCGGTTTGGAAAACACTGGCCTAAATGCTTTACAAGTATATTACATTGTTAAAAAAGTATTAACAAAGCTTTATAGAACTGAGTAATCTTTAATAACTGGTTTCAGCTTCTCGGGCAGCGTGCAACTGCTTATTTTGAGAGAAATGCTTGGCACAGCTTGAGAAAGAACAGCCAATGCCCCTGCTAGCAGAGGAATGAAGAGCAATAGGATTCAGTGGCAACTCAAGTATCCTTAATTTCAGACGTGCTCGGTGACGTTGGCTTTCAGAACTGGAAGTGCCTGGATGTGACCACATGCGTACATGAACACATTACGAAATGATTGATTGCTCAATGAGCATTTTTAATTAGTGTTTTCTTTTTAAATGCTCCATCTACCCTCTTCACTCAAGATATTTTTGCCACATGCAGTTTTTATTGGAGTAAACATAGTCCCTTCAGATGGCTCCTTCAAGTCAGTTCAGAGGTATCTTGATCCTGTTTTGATTTTTTCCTTCCTCTGACTCATTCCTTTAATCCCAGTTATGTTTTCTCAAGTGAACTCTACATACTCATATTGACCTCAAGAGTTACAAACTCAAAGAACTGCAGCAGACAAGAGGATATAGAGGATAAGAAATCTATTTTAAGCAAAACATTTTTCTTACGTCATATACTTTTAGATTTAATGTCTTTGTAACACGTAAGACCTCAGGTTATTAATATTTCCTGTATTCAGTGGGTGAAACACATTATTGCAACAGACCTGTATTCTACAAGGGGAACTTGCTGCTGATTTTCTCTTTGCTGTTTATGTTGTTTAGGGTCCTTCTTGCTTTTCCAGGCAGAGGATGAGAAAAGGACTGAACTCCCTCACTTCTAATGAAGTCTGTTAAGCAGTTCTGAGTTTTAGCTCTGCAGGAAAATGGTTGAAGGTTTCCATCGTTTAAGATCTAGGTGAAAACAATCGATGTACCAAAATCAGTTGACATTTTCAGTCTATTTTCGGAACTTAGCCTTTTAATTTTTAATTAATAATTCTAACTGTTTTGCAAAGCTTGCAATTTACCTGACCCCAGGAGAAAGCAGAGCTTGTTTAGCCTGTGAAAATCTGAGCCTAGTTTGCTGCGCAGGGGGTCAGTCCTGCAGTCCTGAGCACACACTGCTCCTCTTCAGGTTTCAGTGACAGAGCACAGTCAGCTACTGCCAAGAGCACACGGCTGGGGACGCTTCCCGTGAATATCCTGGGCTCAGAAGACTGGGGAGGTTCACCAAAAGGTAAACATATATTACGCCTGGGATTGATACCCAACATTTAGGAGAGCAAAGTAGAGGGGAGCTAATAGAAGAACTTGTATTTCTTCCTTTGCCTCGGCAGTGAGGGGCCAGAGGGGGAGGCCATCCTTCTAGGAAGGAGAACACAGCCAGTTACCTGCCCACATCAGCTCCACGGCGTTGCATAAGGCCTCATTTAGTACCAGGTAATGATCTTAATTTAAGCATGCATGCCCCTGCCCTCGCCTCGCTACTCTGCATTATGGGCTTGCAAGTTTGCTTATGCTAAAGGGCAGAACAAAAATAAATTTCCATACTCCCAGGCATGTTCCATCAGCTTGTGTTGGAGCATGGGCCAGTGTCCAAATACTTTGGATATGAAGTGAATTTGGGCTCCAGGACAGGCTCAGACCTGCTCATGAAATTGCAGGGCAATGACACCAGGGACCTTCTTTTACATTTGTAGTTGACTGGCTGCCACCACCGCGACCCCCAGCTGTGACAGCAGAGCTCTCTCTTACGTGTCCCAGCTTAAAGACGACCTTGGCTTCCCGTGGTCAGCAGGGACAGGGACGCTCTGTTTTGTGTTACTGTTGAAGAGGAACTGGAAATTCTGAATTAATTGGGTGGAGCTGTAGTTCAGGTAGACAAAGATTCTATCATGGTTAATTTTTTTCATGTAACAGTTTTTGTTTTGGTCATGTAGGCTGAACACCTATCCTAAGACCGGGTGCTATTCTCAGCCTGGGAGACGGCTCTTGCTGGAGCGCTTCCGTCGGGCTCCCCAGAGCTGGCACAAGGCTCAACAACACCTCAAGGTGCCGTCCCGGTGCAAGGTGCCATCCCGGTGCACCGCTCGCTTCGATGCACCTGAAGCTTCTGCCCGCTCACGGGGCGGGGTGGGTCGGGTAGACTCGGGGGGTATGCGGGGTGTTCTCCCCCTGGTCCCGCCATTCCGGGGGTGATCTCCAGACCCCGGCAAAGGCACGGCGACAGCAAGAGCTCGCAGCGACGGAAGCTGCTGCCATCCCCGCCGTCTGTCCCCGGCTCCTCCCGGGACGCTGACGGCCGCCCAGCAGCGGGGCCGTCTCCGGGCGGGGCGGCAGAACTACAGCTCCCAGGGCCGCGCGGAGCCGGTGACATCATGCGCGGTGGCTCGGAGGTCACATGCCCCGCCAGCCCCTTTGTTTTGAGCGGCGCTGGCAGCGCGACCGGCGGCGGCGGAGAGGCCCGAGCGCGCTGCACCGCTCCGGATCGCACCGCTCCGCTCCGCTCCGCGCCCATCCACCCACCCACCCATCCGACCCGACCCCGGCGGCGGCGGCTCCCGCGGGGCGCATCGCGGCAGGGCGCGCTCCCGGCTGTGAGTGCGGGGCGGCGGGGCGCGCTCCCGCCTGGGAGGGAGCGGGAACTAACTGCTCCCCCGGGAACCCCCGGGGAAGGCGCGGAGGCCACTGCGGGACAGCCAGG
>VZTF01006514.1:962134-985092 GCA_013397755.1 Cnemophilus loriae | reverse complement strand
GAGGCGGGGCCGCGGGCGCGGATTGGCCGGGGCGCGGGGGGGCCGCGGCGGCGGCCCGGGGTGAAGGTGAGCTGGAGGGCGGGACGGGAGGAGCCATTTTGTGCCGCCGCCTCCGGCCGCGCTTTCCTCGCCTCCGCTCGGTTTCGGTGCCGCGCCGTTCCCTGCGGGAGCGGCTGGAACGCCCTGGGATGGAGCCGCGGCAGCTCCCGCGGGCTCCCTGCCCGGCTGGGCGCGGGCGGGCCCGTTCCGCAGCTTTCCCCGCTGGGTTCCGGTCGCTCGGGCGGCCGGGCCGAGGTCCAGCCCGGCGGGCACTGCCCGGTGTCGGAGGTGCTGGCATCTGGCTGAACTCCGGAGCCCTGGGAACACTGTGGCCGGGGCTCGGGCTCTGGTTTGGCTTTGCAAAAGCCGAATTGCGTGCAAGAACGACAGCCATACCAAAGGGGAGGGATTGTGGCTTCTTCACGGTTTCTTCCCCGTACATGAAGAATACTACGCAGTGTGCTTTTTTCCGTTCTTTTTTCCCCACTTCGGTGTGTGCGTGCCCTTCTGAGGGACCTTTTCGCTTACAAAACGGTACATAAAGGGTTCTGCAGTTTCAAGGTGTCCCTTTTCGATGCTTGTTTTTGTTTTGTTTTACCTAATAATCATGACTCTCATGTCCAAATCAGTTCCTGTTTCTTTGCTGGGTGACTTTTGAGGGCACTTAAGGCTTTTTTGTGTGTGTGTCATTAGCTTGGATTACTATTGAATTTTGACGTTCTTTCTTTTTTTAAAAATCAAAATAGTATCTTACATTAGAATAAAAAACTTCTGCAGTTCAACTGACTTTTACCGTGTCAATCAGTTTGACGTCTGTGAATTCTTGTTTACTAGTTAATCGGTATTCTTAAAAACTTCATCCTAGATATTCAAACTCTCAATATCTGTTGCAAACCACAAATTTTTATTTAAAAAAAAAATTCTTTAAAAGCAAACAACTGTTTGGTCTTCTTCATATCACAAAGAAAGATGAAGGAAAACTAAACGTTGTGTTTGTTTTTCGCTAGAGGGAAAGGTTATGCTTTTTTTTTTCCCCACCCCCGTCTTCCTTTCCAAACAAAAAGAGCACGTGCTGTGGTTTCACCAGGGAGCTGCAGCGGGGGGAGTTTGTTCAGTCTGGCTGTCCGGGTAACCACACACCTGAGATGAACCGAGCCTGCCCGACCGCCTTATCTCCAATCGCAAAACACCCGCAATCGGCCAAACCTGAGCTGCAGTTCCCAGCCCTCGCCGAGAAAACACCGTTCGCGTAGCTGGCTGTCGTTGCTCGGGGCTGCTCGGGTTGCTCGTTACCTACGGGCGGTGACAGCACGCAGGACCCGTGCTGTGCTGCTGGCTCTGCCCTTCCCAGCGCCTCCTTTTCTCCCCTCGCAGGCGGTCAGCGGTCCGGCCACGCCAGGTGCTGGCAGCGGTGGGCGCGGGCTGGACATCACCTCCCCTGGCAGCCGCAGGAGCCCGGCGCAGCCTCAGGTACTCGGAAAGCGCACCCCGAGGGCGAGCTCTGGAGCTCGGGCACACCTGGGGACGAGGTGTTGCTGCAGGGCCTCGCCCTGGATGGAGCTCGGTGACACACAGGTGACAGAAACCCGGCTGCTGGAAGAGCTGCGGGTGAAGGGAGAGCGGTGACAAACACACAGCAGGGTGTTGCAGTAGAGGAAGGAGGAGTTCAGGGCAACGTAAAAGTGTTTTTCGTAAGAGGATTTACTGATAGGAGGTGTCGGGGCACACGGTTTTATAGACCTGCCAGCTTCTGAATTGGGCTCGTAGGGTACTTCTGAGGAACAGCTTGTGTAGACAAGCCTACAGACGGTGTAGGTGAGGGAAATAGAGGAACCTGAACTCGTGGTGAACCCAGCTTAACTCAGAAGTACGTGTGTGTGAGGTAACATCCATGTATGTGTAAAGCATTTTTAAAACCTGTTGATTGGAAGTGTGATTTGCTTTTCCTTTCCACTTTTTAAAATGGGCAGACTCTAAATGTTTAAGATCCATCTTTGTTGACCCTTGCTCAGACAAGCAATCCAGTAGATATTGTATTATTTTATTTCTCTTTGATCAAATAATTCCCAGTACTTGTCTTTGGGGAAAAAAAAAGTATTTTTCTTCTGCTTTTTTTTAAACTTATTGAAGAGATCTGAGTGTTAAATTCTCCAAATGGTGTTTTACAGTGCAGGGTCTGTAGGCAGGTAAGGTATGTAAGTATCTCTGCATAGAGGAAGGGTGCAGATGGGTCTGTCCTGCTGTGTTTTCACCCTTTGCACGCTATCCAGCTCAGCCTCAGGCACAGGTTCCCCTCTGCCTTTCCCACTTCGGGACAGGCAGCTGGAAGGTGACATTTTAAAACTGCCAGAGCAGGATTTGCATGAAGGCAGCAGGTATATGTGATAGAGCTGAGCATGTGACGCTGTTACTGATAGGCTTGTGAAATTGTTTTGCTGAAGCAAACCTGCAGAAGTCATTAACTGGACAGAAATTGAAGGAAAGTACATTCAAAAACAGTACGTTCTGCAAAGAAGTGGAAATCTTCGTCTTTTTTAGTATCTTATTTGTGATTGTGAATTTACAATATTTATCCCTTTGATTCGTTTTTAATTCTGTGAATTTTTTTTTATTGTCCCATTTCTTTGGACCATTAGGACGTTTTGCTGACCAGTAATTTTGTGATGTTCCATGCATAAATAAGACATTGCTTCCTTCAGTGAGCAGTTGTAACCCAGAGCTCTTGTTTCTGGTTATTAGTGATTGCATAATACAGTGCTGTCTTAATGTCTCACGTAATGAGAAAGATAGCATCTTGAAGAAGTTTTACTTAGTTGCTGTGTTTTGTGCTTTCTTGCAATGTGTCTGGGTCTTGCTTCTCATTTCAGGCTAACTTTCTTTGGAAAAGGTCCATTGGCTTTTGTGAAATTGATCTGATTAAATCTGTGATGCTGGAATTCAGCCTTTAGTGTTGATATTTACATTTCCGTTGTTATATTTCCCTTTGCTGCTGCTGCTTTGTTTCTGCCCACTTTCTCAGGCTAGTAGCACGTAGTTAGTTGCAGATGAAATTCCGTGTAGGGGGGTAGGATTTTAGCAGCAGAGCTGGTGAGGTGCTGGGGGTGGTTGTTGGTGTTGTTTTGTCTCCGGCCGGTGTCATTAGAGGGTGAAGTGATTGTGCAATACATTGGATAGAATGTCAGCTACAGATCGGATTGCCCATTTGTGCCTCGTTAGTCTCTCTGAAGCAATCAGTTATTAGACAAGCTCGTTGCAACAGTGTTTTTCAGACATCAAAGTGACAACTGGTCCTACTTTAAGTCAAATTAAGTGTTTTGTAGGAATCTACCTTGTAAATTTGTGTAAAAAATTTTATTTGGAACAAGATAGTTTTAGAGCCTCTTTTCTCAATGAGTGAAGGTACTGCACGCATTCTTTCCTTGCTGTTTGTTCAGATGGTGCCTTTTAAAGGTGCTGTGTAAAAAGGCTGTTTAAAAAAAGCACGTTCATTGTGTTCTATATTAAGTGATGACGTGGCCAGTCTGGGACTGGGTAATTGCAGCTCTGAGGATGGGAGCTCATCAGGAAATGAAGTTGCCGTGAGGAATTGGTGTTTCCTGACTGTGCATTCAGGGAAACGGAATAAAACCTTTGGGAGGCATGAAAAAAATTTCCCTAAACTTCAAAATAATCCAGTTTATGGCCTTGTAGACATACAAATAAATATTACAAGCATTTGGAATTGTACCAAGGCCAGGTCCAAGAGGGTGCTTTGGCAGCCTCTTGCTACCTCAGTATGTCTTGGTGTACATTCAGCCAGGTCATTTTTAAGCTCAGGAGAGGCAAAAAGCCCTGTTGTGGTAGATTGGTTGCTCTCACTACCTCTAACATTTGCTATTTGCAAAGTCAGCTGCATTTTCTTAACCTACACACTTTCATATTGGCACATGCAAACGTTTGAGTATTTGATTTTTGCGACTTCAGTGCTCTGATAATGCGAGTGTGTGTTTGCACGCTGGGAGGAACCTTTACGCTTGCACTTGAAACTGAAAGGTGTTCAATCCAAAACTTCTGCTAATAATTATTTGCCAGTAGTAGTTTGGAAACAGAAAATCTCCCTGTCCTCAGCAAGTTGCCCTTCGTTCATATTTCCAGTAGTTTTACACAAACAAATGTAGTTCATCTTTCATTCTGTTCCGTGTGCTAGCAGTTTACATTAATTTTTAATTGAATCATAGATTATCAGTGAACTAATTTTTAAATGTTAGGAATTAACAGGTAAAAACTTAGGGTCGAGGTTATTTGTGGAGACCACAGATTGTTATTTGACACTAGTGTTATAAGACTTCATTATGATAGACTTTATAATGAAAACGGAGTGATTACTCAGTTAAATTTTTGCTTCTGGAATTTCAGTCTTCCCCCCTCCCCTGTTTTTGACTAAGGCTGTTATATTAGTACTTTGGAGGCTCCAGCTGAAATGAGGATCACCGTGCAAAAACGGAAAAGCTCTGGATCATTATGCAGGAAATCTTTGGCTTCTGTCAGCCAGGTGATTTGCTGGAGCCGAGATCTTGAGGTTTTTTATCTTGCACACTAATGCAGTACCAGAGATGCTGGGACATTCAGCAATTGCCATGCAGGACAGCTGTTTTCTGGGTATATTTTGCATATAACACGTGGCAGATAGTGCTGCACTGCCCTGGGCAAGGTGCACACTAATTTGTCCTGTGCCACCTCCAAGAAAGGTCAACAATTTCACCAATTCTTAGAGTGAGCAAACAAATACCTTGTGTAATTGCTGTGATGAAGCTAAGAGTGTGCCAGACTGACTACTGAAGTGTTTTAATTTTTCAGACCGTCACACCGAGAAGGAGAACCTCTGTGAATTTTTCTCAATGACTCTATAGCCAACTGATGTAACAATGGTACTAATATTGGGACGCAGACTGAATAGAGAGGATAGTGGGATACGAGATTCCCCTGCAACCAAGCGGAAAGTTTTTGAAATGGACCCAAAATCGTTGTCAGGCCCTGAGTTTTTTGACTTCTCCTCGGGATCATCCCATGCAGAAAGCATCCTCCAGATCTTCAATGAATTCCGAGACAGCCGGCTGTTCACAGATGTCATCATCTGCGTGGAGGGCCGGGAGTTTCCCTGCCACCGCGCCGTGCTCTCGGCCTGCAGCAGCTACTTCAGAGCCATGTTCTGCAACGACCACAGGGAGAGCAGAGAGATGCTGGTGGAGATCAACGGCATTTTTGCCGAAGCCATGGATTGCTTTTTGCAGTACGTGTACACGGGCAAGGTGAAAATCACGACGGAGAACGTGCAGTATCTCTTCGAGACGTCGAGTCTCTTCCAGATCAGCGTCCTGCGCGACGCCTGCGCCAAGTTCCTGGAGGAGCAGCTGGATCCTTGCAATTGCCTGGGCATCCAGCGCTTCGCAGACACGCACTCGCTCAAGACGCTGTTCACCAAGTGCAGGAACTTCGCGCTGCAGACCTTCGAGGATGTGTCCCAGCACGAAGAATTCCTGGAGCTGGGGAAGGACGAGCTTATTGATTACATTTGCAGCGACGAGCTGGTGATCAGTAAGGAGGAGATGGTGTTCGAGGCCGTGATGCGCTGGGTGTACCGCGCGGTCGAGCTGCGCCGCCCGGTGCTCCACGAGCTCCTGACGCACGTCAGGCTCCCGCTCTTGCACCCCAACTACTTTGTTCAGACTGTGGAAGTGGACCAGCTGATTCAGAATTCCCCAGAGTGCTATCAGCTGCTGCACGAAGCCAGGCGATACCACATCCTTGGAAACGAGATGATGTCTCCCAGAACTAGGCCGCGCAGGTGAGGAAATTTTTTTAACCTTTTTTTCTGCGGAGGGACGTGATTTGATGTACACATGTTTGATACACGCGTGCCCGGAGAAAAATCTCTTGCAGATTATTTTGCTTTGCTAAATTCTGGAGCTGCTGCAGTTACACTTCTGTACTTCCCCACATGTGTGAAGCTCACATCTCTTGAGAATGTGCATAAATGAGACTTTTTGCACAGAGCGCTTTACTGCTCTGAAAAAAGGTAAGTGAAGTTACATTACCTTGCAAGTAAAATACTTTCTTAAAAGTTAATGTTTGCTAGGGGAGATCTTAAGGTGCTTCATATAATAGCAGTGTCTTGAAGAGAGCTTACTGTGCTGTGGCAGGTAAACCACTCCATTTCTCCATCTTTCTTTTTGTAACAAAGTCATGTAAATGTACAGCACACCACAAAGGATGTGGATGGGGTATTATGTATTTAGAGCATTTCCTTGCTGCATCACAAATATTTTACAGATGGAGTAGCACATGTATTTGTAATAGACAGCAGAACAACAGGTTTTTAACTGTAAATAAACCAAATATTGTATTTTTAAAGAATCTTGAAAGAGTTCCTGATGCATTTCATGCTCATTCGGTGACATTTTAATAGTTCAGAATTGCTGCCACTTAATAATGTGTTACACAAATAGGTGGCTGAGGTTGCAAGAAGAAATGAGGAAGAATCCATTAGTGGCATTTATGAGCAATGGCTATTATGATTCTTTTTTTCCTGAAAAATATTTTCCCAGCCTCATGTCAACGATAGTAGACACAATAGTTTATAGTTAACTCCAGCTGATTTAAGCTGTTTTTTATAAAATCGTATGTGACGTTAAGGTGATGCAATGATGGTCTAGACAAACACATTGTGTTAGGAGTTACTCCTCTTTGTTTGCTCTTACTCATACGTGGTTCCTGTACAATGACTGTGCATGGAACCTTTATTTTTTTGGCAGGTGTTAAAGGCTTGCTTAAGGGGAAAAAGAATACTTGGCACTGTTTGCCCCATTAGTGGCTTTCCAGTCTTCAGTCCTGCCATGAGAGAAGAAACTCTTCCTGAAGTGCTTGCAGCCCTGCTCCCAGGCTTTCTAAGCTGTGCCCTGCTGGAGGGGGGCTTTGGAAGCCTTTGGATCACAGCAGTTTGGAAATAGCTGCAGCGATTGTTTCTGAGTCCGGGGCTGAGGGAGGGACCACGGGAGTTGGAGGGGGCTGCAAGCTGCAGTGTTTGGTGTTTGTTCTGCTTTTCTTACTCGGTTGGCTAAGGAAAGCAAATACACTCAGTTTTGTCAGTGTGGGTTGTATGTGCTCGAGAATCTGAACATTGCCAGAGTGGTGCTCCAGTTTGCAAATGAAGTACCTTGCCTAATACAGGTGATTTCTGAAGCCAGCGGGGTTTGTTGGTTTTACTGCTGGGTTTATTAAACTGCAGTGGGAGTTTGAGTAGGCAGGAACAAGAGAAGTAATTTACGAAGAAAAAAACTTGGCTGGCCTCCCAGCAGGAATTTTTTCGCCTTTTCTATATTACGTTCATGGAATAGTTCTTTGTCATTTGTTTCTGTTGTCTGTTTGTTTCTGTTGCCTATGGCAAAAAGATCATGTTTTAAAATAGTTGCCAGGTCCCCCTTCCCACATGTTTTCATCACACCTTTTCTGGGTATTTTGGGGGGCTTTGGGGAGGGGAGGGCGAGGGAGAACTCTTTTCCTTTTTTCTTGCCTTCCTCCAATGTTTTTTCTATTTAAACTGTTTCTAAAAGGAGACAGGGTAAAGGATAAAAAATTCCCACACCAGTGCTTTTACTGAAACTTTGGGAAATAAATTGTGATTGGTTGTATGGATATGGGTGCACCTATGGGTGAAGTGGGTTCTGCTTGTTTTTTTGAAGAACAGACTACATTGCAATTCACGAGTTGATTTTTTTTTTTTCTTTTTGAAGCCAGTGAAGAGTTACCTGGAGTAAATAAAAGTTTAAAGTGTGGCATAACTGTTCTCTTCGCCACTAAGGCATCTTTGGCAAATGCAGGTCTTTCTGAGAGAGCCTTTCAGTTCTGGGCTTGCAAGGACACAGTGACATCTTGAGGCTGTCCCTCCTGCTCCCTGTAAGCCTGTCCTGTCCCTCCTGGTTGTGTTGCACACCAAATGTCCGAGCTGAGCCCAAGCAGTGAGCAGTAACACATTTCCATACCCAAAACAGCAGGGGCTCTGCCTGCTGTGTGCTGTGAGTTACCTTCAGACTGTCGTGAAAGCTGCTGTTTAACCGTCTGGTAACAATACACGAATGTCCTCTTTAAGTGGAAGTTATGATGTTTATACATTTTAATGAGTCTCTTTCGGTTGCCTTTGGAAAGCTTTAATGTAGTGCCTTACTTTTCCCACTCAGAAATGGGTTTCTATTTCACTTTGTATTTTGTCTGCTACCTCATTTACTACCGAAAACAGATTTAACAACGAGGAAGAAAAAAGGTCGTGATTTACCAGAATTTCAGTAATTTGTTTGAATTTCTGCAATTTGTTTTCTGAATTTCCCGTGGTTTTGAATGTGATCTGTTTGAACTACCCAAAGTTCTTCTGTCCAGCTCGTGCTGTGCTGGTTGGTGTTCTCACCTCATCAAGAGGTGTGTGTGCAACTCAGGACCCCTGGCAAACCTGCTCTTGGGAATGCCTGGAGTTGTATGACACTGTTGATTGTCTTCCACTCCCTCTTTTCTAGTTTATGCACCTGTTCTTGGTGGGGTAGTGTTTCCTGGAATCTTCAGAGCCTGTTTTAGCACCTGTGTTACTTTGCTCACACTGTTTCTTCTGAGGTCTACAAGAAGGGTTTCTTGTACGGCTGGTTGAGGTCACGGCTTTTTCTAACCTTCATTTAAATATATCCTTAGTTCTTTTCTTGAATTAGCCTTTGCCTGGATGTTCTTTTTGTGTATTCCTACCACGTTTTACTTTTTTAAAAAATGGATGTGTCCTCTGTCATTTGAAAAAAAAGAAATTGGAACTAACCATAAAACCTGCCCAGTGCAAGACTCATTCAAGAAAATATAATGGAGAAAATTTTTCTTAACTGAAGAAAGAATATGACCATATAGGTACTAAAATGTTAGGAAATTTTTTTGTTCTCTTTAGATTTGAAATACTGTGCTAAATTAATATTTTCTTGAAAAAATACAGCAATTCATGAAGAGCTCTCTCCGAGCGAAGATTTTTGGTTCATTTAGTTTTAAACCAAAGATTGATAATCTGTCACGGTGATCTTTTCAGTGAGTAAATGGAGGCCTTAACTCTAATCTAGAAAGTAATCCACAGACAAACCTCTTTGTACACAGTTAGCTGGTGTCTTTGGGCTTGCTTCTAAGGCAAATTATGGGATGAGTGTCTTGCTTTTATGGAAGTTCTTTTCCTGGGTAATGCTTTGTTGGCACAGGAACTTCCCCTCTCTTACCCTTTGAGAGATTCTTTTCAGAGTTGTTCCTCAAAAAAGCAAAAACCAGTAAACAGTAAATACATAGAAACCAGGAAGGAGCATGACTTCAAAGCTGAGCAGCTGCCAAGAGTTTCTTCTGACGGGTTCAGGTGCGTGAGTGCCCTTCCTCAGACACCTCTCATTTATCTCACCCTATAGGATGCTACCATTTAGCACTGCCCTTGCCTGTTTACAATATTCTGGGTAGAAACATATATGGAATATCTCAATATGGTGTGTGGTGACAAGGAGATAGAAGGGCTAACTAGTGTTAATCATGATGTTTTAAAACATGGAAAGCCTCATCAGGATTTGTAGGTGAGTATGTGCAGAAGTTCACGTTAGGAACTTTAGGAACAGATCGTGCAACTTTTACCTCAAATCCAGTCATAAGTCTTTTTTTCTTAATTTTTGAGAGAAGACTGCAGTACTCAGCAATGGTGTGAATGTCTGTTCTATGAGATACCTGTTCACAGTGGGATCATAGTACAAAGCACAACACAACAAAAAGGTTCATCAAAAATAAAATCAGTCTTGCATTCAGTTTTGCTTAACTGACAGCAGTCCTTGAAAAATAACTATATCAGTGCAAAATGCTTTCATTTAAAAATGCCCTGGAAACAAAGGAGTTTGACAAATGCTGACAAGAAATTCTAAGTCTGAGAGAAGGAATAAAGGTGGTCACAGTTTGATTTGCACATCAGAGATAGTTGGTTGATTCTCTACATTCAAATGTGCATTAATCTTTGTTAGATAAGTTTTGTCACTGCTGTGAATATAGAATATGTAGAATGCAGAAGCATCTGGTTGGTAGAAGGGGAATGAGTGTGTGGAATAGAACTTAAAGGTCTATTTGGGTACATTGCAAACTGTCTAATGCCTAATGTATTCCCACTGAGTTTTAGTTTTTGGTTTTAGATTTGAATTTTTATTTCAGTATTCCTTAATGTTTCCTCCTGTCACCACTGTTTTCCATTTTACTGTGGATTAGCTCTAAGGTCTTTTTGGTTTTCCTTGTTTTGGTGACTACATTCCTTCTGCTTTTAAACACTTGGAATATTTAGGCATTGTGAAGTATTACTAATTTTGTAAAGCTCAGGAGGGGGAATGAAAACTGATTTTGTTGTGAAACAGATTGCTCATCTCATTGTCTCCGGCCTGGCTTGAATTCTGTTTCCAATGTATGTGTACAGTCAAAGGAAAAATATTATTAGAGAAAGGGTTTTCTGTGTTATTTATTTACATAGGTTTTACATAGAACGTTGTGCAGTGCAACTCCACCACTTACACGGGACACCTGTCAGTGTGGTAACCTGCTGTGTAATGAGACAGCTGGGAGCAGTGAAAACCTGTTTGCTAAATGACTCTCTCTTCTATTTTCTTTCTTCATTGTTGTGGAAGCTGAAGCTAAATAGTATTTTTTCTGATTTTCACACAGTTTTGAAGACAGTGTTTTTTGGCCTTCATGTACTAATAAATATCTCCTACATCTTAATTTTCTGTGTTCACTTTTTTAGATCAACTGGTTATTCTGAGGTGATAGTTGTTGTTGGAGGCTGTGAACGAGTTGGAGGGTTTAATTTGCCCTACACGGAGTGCTATGATCCCGTGACAGGAGAGTGGAAGTCACTGGCTAAACTTCCAGAGTTTACCAAGTCTGAGTATGCGGTGTGTGCTCTGCGGAATGATATTCTTGTTTCAGGTGAATAATTGTAAAAAATCAAGAGTTCTTTCTTTGCTTGGTTGGTTTTCCTTGTGTCCTGTTTGCGGGGTGTGTTTGTTTTGGTTTGCTTTTTAAGCAGGGTGGCAGATCTTTGTACTGTGGACTTCCAGAAGCTCAGCTGAAAGTCACTTTCTGCTGTGAACACCAGCCCCAGCACGATCTTACTGTAAACAAAAGTGTTTTCTGGAGTTTTTGTTTGGCGTGAATCCGCAGTTTTTTACAGCTGATCCCAGGACAACAATTGTATTTAAAGAGACCAGCTAACGGCTGCTGTGAAATACAGCAGGAGCCTGTGTGCAGCAGCAGCTGGGAAAACTACAGCCAAAAAATCCCAAGCAAGCTTTTCCCAGCAGCGTGTTCATTCCTTCAGCAAGGGGAAATGACAGGGTGCAGCTGATGGTTTAGCCAGCAGGCTCTGTGTGTTGGTTTAACCAAAGAAAGGGTCTCCTCAGGGGTGCGTGCCTGTGTCATTTGAGCAAAGTGGGACACGAAGGAGATGCTCACAGAGCGGGTGGGAGGGATGTGCCACGGGCAGGGCATTTCGAGGGTCTCACCCGGGTAGTGACGCTGTGGGAAATCTGAAGAGCTTGGGCAAAAGGCATTAAAATGCATTCCAACTTCGAGAAATAATCTAGTGTGATCTCAGCGTTATGGGAAAGGAAAGCGTGAGGAAAACAACTTACTGTATGATTTCATCTTTGAAATCCACTGCAAATTACTTCTTCGGTGTAATGTATAAATACTGGTAGAGCCTTATTACATCCCAAAAGGGGATATAAAGTTTTCATTCCCCACTCTAGAGGGGCATGTTAATAGTTAGCATTACCCATTCAATAATTATTCAGATGGGCATATGTTTCATTTTAAAGGTGGAAGAATCAATAGCCGAGATGTCTGGATTTATAACTCTCAACTTAACATTTGGATCAGAGTTGCCTCCTTAAATAAAGGCAGATGGAGACATAAAATGGCTGTTCTTCTGGGTAAAGTAAGAGAAGTATATTTTAATTTTTTCATAGTGGGAATATTTGCTGTATGTAAGAAAACAGTGGAGAAAATACTTAAGAATTATGTTGTATTTCCTACCAAATAATTTTAAAAATATGTCTTTTCAAATAAAATATTTTAAACAATCAGGCCCTTCATCAGTCAGACACTACCCATGGACATGAAAAACATCTTACTGCTCGGTCATTTATTTTTTGGTTTGTTTTTTTTTTCATCGTTGAAGAGATTTATTTCCAAGAACCAATTTTTTGGGAAGCAAAGAAGCATCTGGATTTGCCTGTAATTCAAAAGTGCTGTCTAACAGTTCATGTAGTTATTAACAGAAACTGATACTATTCTGAATGTCAGCAGTTTTATTTAATGTTTTATATTGAAATTAAGCAAACACACGGAGTGTGGAAATGGGAGGTTTTGCTGTATTTTGAAGGCATAAATGCCTGAACATAAAGCCACTAGTTGAGACTCTCTTAGTGAAAGTTAGAAAAGATGTGCATGTGGTGTCACTTGATCTTAGAGATGAAACGTGCAGCTAAGCAAGCAGAGGGAAGAAGGTAATCACAAATAATGAGGAGCTCTGCTTCCTAAATATGAAAGAAGAGACAAGAAAGTAGAGTTTACAAACTGAGACGAGAAAATGTTTCTGTAAGCAAGTAGGGAAAAAGCAAAATGCCAGAAAAGCAAAGGTAAACTCAGATGGGCGTTTGCTGCTTCTGTTGTAGTTGAATGTTATCTAAAAAAAGAGAAATACATAGAAATGCCTTTTCTAACAAATGCTATTCAAATGGGAAGTTTCTACCGCAGTATTAATAATACTGTGCTTTGGCATGTGTTTGCAGTGTCATTCCACATGTGACTGAATGGAACTCTCCAGGGAGCCTTTACCTGTTATTTTCAGGCCATATTCTTCTCCTCCTGTGTATAAATTAAAAATTTGATTTATATCAAATGTGTCCCTTGACAAACCCAGCAAATTAGCTTTAAATTAATCTAATTTGATACTTACACGTAATACCTGCTGTGAACACGAAATGATGGTAGTTTCCCCCACTTTGTGCAGGTGTACGTGGTTGGAGGGTACGACGGGCAGAACCGCCTGAGCAGTGTGGAGTGCTACGACTCCTTCTCCAATCGCTGGACCGAGGTGGCTCCCCTGAAGGAGGCTGTGAGCTCCCCAGCAGTCACCAGCTGTGTTGGCAAACTCTTCGTCATCGGGGGTGGCCCCGATGACAACACGTGTTCTGACAAGGTCAGTTAGCTGAGTTGGGTTGCATCTTCTATCCACAGCAAACCAGCGTTGCTGGTTTAAAACCAGGTCCTACAGGAGAACTGCTTGAACTGTTTTTTGCTGGATGGAGTGTGGAATTATTCTAATAGAAAAAATACAGAGTAGAAAATGGTAATGAAGTGATACACTGTTACTGTGGTCTTTCTCACGGATACATTGCTCACATTATTGGCTTCACAAGTTCTGTGAATTCTTAAATGAGAGTGTTCGGAAAACAATGTCAGATATTGTGCATATGTATAGATTATAGATATATGGATCTGCATTTACGTTAACTCAGGTTTTTTTGGGGAGGCACTGCTGCTTTGTCTCTCCTTTTGTAACCTGTGTGGGCATGCCAGGCTGTTCCTTCAGTTGGGCTTTCAACCTGAAAGGCCTTTCCATGTTTCCAGGTTCAGTCGTATGATCCTGATACCAATTCCTGGTTGCTCCGTGCCACCATCCCCATTGCCAAGAGATGTATCACGGCCGTGTCTCTGAACAACCTGATCTACGTTGCTGGCGGGCTCACCAAAGCCATTTACTGCTATGACCCCATTGAGGACTACTGGATGCATGTACAGAATACATTCAGCAGACAGGTAATTACCAATCAAAAACCCGCAGACAGCTGAAAGGTAATTTTTGACATTGTTATCTTGGCATTAAGTAAGTGTACGTTTGCTTAACCCTGATAGAATTGCGTCTCTGATTCCATTCTTGCTTTACCTCTTCATCTGTGTGACTCAAAACCTCACAGAAGAGGAAGTTTCTAAACCAGTAGCTTTTCAGCTGGGTGTCACTGTTAGCCAGTCCAGACTTTGCCTGAGAGCTGTTACTCTTGAAGAACAGTATAGTGGGCAATGATTCCATTGTATAGAAATTACCTTCTGTTGCATGTTTTCATTTAGACTGAAGGTAGTAATTTTCTTAGAATTGATTAAAGCTTTTCAGTATAACAGGAAATACTGAAGGCTGTTTTTACAGTGTGGAAAAGCCCGACTGTATAGCACAGAAAGTGTCTGAAACTGAGAGGTCTGTCACTTCCACATATGGGGCACTGAACAGGATTTAAACATGTGTGCCCTCAGTAGTGAAGTGTGTGTGCAGCAGTTACATTTCCCCATGTTTATAAAACACCAATCACATACTCTATGGTATTGCCTTAAATTTGTTCTTTTTTCCCAGCCTTCTCTCTGTTCCTCTGTTTTCATCTGTGTTCTCTATTTAATTGAGTATTTTTTTCATGCCTGCTTTTAAGGAAGAAATAAAACCCTCTCTCTGTTTCAAGTAAGACATAGCACTGTCTTTTCTTGTGCACTCTTTTTAGTCATGCCTTTTTTCCTCTCCCTGTTTACATCCCTCTTCATTATCTGTTACTCCTCTAAGGTGCTTCTCCCTGTTGCCATTCTTTGCATTAATAGTACCTACTGTGGTTCCTTTTCTGAAAACCTTTGTTCTCCCCTCCTTTCCCTATCTCAGATCTCTCAATGGTAAGTACAGTGTTCAGTTGTATTCCATTGTTTCCTTTGAGCTTCATGTAGTAAAGGCTCAGACCTGAAATAGTCTTTTCTGTAGGCTTGTGCTGCTGCTTTCCCTAATTTTTGTGCTTTCTGCACTGGCCCTTTCAGGAGGGAACAGCATAGGCCAGGCTGTTTACAAAAGGCAGTCACAGTGCTGCCCTCCTGCACTGGGGCAGACACACATCAATCAAGTCTTGCTTTTTAAATAACCATGTATTCCCTTGTGTTTTCTTGCAACAGGAGAATTGTGGCATGTCTGTGTGTAATGGGAAAATCTATATCCTTGGTGGAAGACGGGAAAATGGTGAAGCCACAGACACTATTCTTTGTTATGACCCTGCAACGGGCATTATCACAGGAGTAGCAGCCATGCCCAGGCCAGTATCGTATCATGGCTGTGTGACCATTCATAGATATAATGAAAAAGGCTTTAAACTGTAATTTTTTTTTTTTCTTGAAAAAAAGAAGAAGAATGAATCCAGTGGTCTGCTGCAAGACAGGCTTTTTAAAGATTCCTGAAGTGGGAATTCCCTGCCTAAGTGTCATATGAAAATTATATCCTGTGCCTTTAGAGAAAGGGTTAATTTAACTTACCAAACAAGTCTACAAACCTATCCAGTAAGCAGAGTTCAGTTATATCTGCTGTGGGCTCTGATGTGAGAGCAGGACGTCATATGAGTGGTCAGAAAGTTTGCCCTATGTGTGATTAGTAATTAAAATTTTAAAAGCTTTTTGGGGAAAGTGCCTTCAGCATTTGTGCCTGTGTCTTTAAAAGCAGTATCTGCAAGGTGTTTCCAGTTCTGCTAATGGGAAAAACGGATAGGCAAGTAAATCCCAAAGAATCATCTAGGATAATTATCTGCAATTTAAAAAGCTCAATTATAATTCATATGCATCATTCTTACAAGCAGATTACTTGGCTTAACCAAGTAGATTTTTTGTCAGATCATGCATAAGTTGGAATTAAAAAAAAAAAAACAGAACACAAAAAAATCCCAAACAAAACCAAAACACCAACAAAAGAATCTACATTGGACAAATACGAGAATCTTTGAGGAATGCTTTCTTCTGAAGGAGAAACTGGTTGTTTGGTGAGCCACTACAACACACTGCAGTGATGATTGTGTACCTTAACCCTGTGGAATTTATTCATAGTGTTGCTAAATGTCCAGCAAAGAAGTACAAGGTTACATGACATGGAAAACCAGTGGGTGCAGGCATGCATCTGTGAGGCAAAGTTTGAATCCCAGTTTTTGCCTTTTTGAATAGTATGGGTGAAGGCTGAAAGTTACTGGGTTCACTCTTTGCTCACTGCAATGTCTAAACTATTTAAGAAATAAAGGATGTTGTACTCAGGATTCCCCCAGTTTTCTGAATCACATTATAAATTACCTGATGATAGAGGTGGGGGCTTGAGTTTGTGCCCTACAGCTTATAAATGGGTCTTTTGGATGTCTCCTCTGCAGAGATGGCAGAGTATCCACCAAGTATTTCTTGGCCTTTCTTCAGACAATCACTTACTGTAGCACAGCTAAACTACTGTATAAGCTGCTTGGCCACAGATAAAGAAGTTCTGGAAAGGTCCCTCCTTTCACCAGAAAAATATCTGTGGACCTGTCCCTGTAGCCATATGATGTGTTTTGGATAATTTTGAAGCCTAGGGAAGCACCTGTGTTTTGATGCACCACCATTATTGGGTTGGGTTTTTTTCACTAAAGGTATTTTTTTAAGTCCTCCGTAGATTTCTGCACTAGGACTCCTTACTTCCAGTACACAGTTGTACAGTTGAGGCACAAAGTTCATAAAAACTGAAATAGCACTTGAGAGTTGGAAAATGAATAGGATTGTCTGTGTACCAATTTCCTGTAAATCACCAAAAACCTCAGGAACTGCCTTTCAAAGGAATTCTGAGGACAGCAGCCAGTAGGGAAGTTGGTCAGTGCCAGGGCAGAAAAACCCCATAAAACCCCTGCAGAGCCAGCCCTGGCCTCGGGGTTCTGGTCTCTGCTTGCTCAGGAGGGTGGAAACAAGCACCATCTCTGGAACGTTGTTTGTTCCACTGGACTGTCCTCATCTGTTTTCCCAGAGTATTTCTTCATGAGATGGAAATTCTGACCCTCAGTGAAGCTATGCCAAACTGGGAGTCACCATTTTCAGTAACATGGTCATGAGTTTTAAAGAGCACTGGGAGCTGCACTTTGGGATGCATTAACTTGTAACCTCAGGAAAGGAGACAAATTTCAGTTTCTGGCTGAGTACCAAACACTGCTTTGGATATGGTAAGAACACTGATAAAATACAAATCATTGCATATCAGTGGTGTAATCAGGAGGTTAGTCCCTGAGCACATACATTCACATTGCCCTAGAAAGAAAATCCCTTGGTAATATAAGACAAATGAATCAGATAAATTAATCCTTTTCTAGGTTTCATCTGTTTCTGCTCACCAAGTTTTGCTTTGAAATGGCAATTTCAGTACCTGTGAATAAGGTCTGTTAATTGCAATGGTAATTGCCCTGTAACTGATTTTATGTACTAACGGTGTATATAGCTTGTGCCATCATTGTAAATGAAAATGTCAAAGACTATAGGAGCACTTAATTAGAGATGCAACTTGAAAAATATCCTCCTTTCCTTTGATTTCCTCTTGTTTGTATTCAGACTTGTAATGTTGTCATGCTATACTGTTTTTAAACAGTGCTTATTCTGTAGGTGTAGAACAGTGTCATTTAATCTGTTTATAATACTGCACTACTCTGTAAATAACAAGATACTGCTTTCCATGGTTTTGAAGATTCATTTTATAGCTTAGTTGTCTTAACAATTTATGTACTGTTACTGTTACCTATTTTTGAAAATGACAGTGTTTAGTGAACCAGTAAACGCAGAAATGTAGATGCAGAGAACTTCTGCTTACACTTCTTGAGAACCTGTATTGAAGCTGAACAGTTACAGGTGTGGAGCACTGCTAAATGGCAGCTCCTTATGCAATGATTTCTTTAAAACAGGCAGTGAGATTTTCTTCTTGCTTGTTAACTCTGTAAATAATTTGCACTTACAGCCTGCTCTGTTAAAACAATTATTTTTACATGTACTAGAAAAGAACAAATTGACCTTGATTTAATGAAAACGTACCATTTTTCTAGAAGGATGCATTAATTTGGAAGTCGCATTCCTGAGCCACTTGTTCTCCAATGCATTTCACTTAGGTATAGATGAATTCCAGGATTTAAACTCTCACTCTTACGCATATCTAGATGCTTGCAGTTTATGGGCTCGAGCAGCAAGTTGGTTTTATTTTTTTCCTTCTTGTCAGCTAGGAGAGAAAATTACTAATCTACTGTAATCAAAATATTTCCATCATAAATGGTAGTAGGTTTGGCAGCTCTAGAGCACCTGCACAAAGATGTAACTTCAGTCCAACCATACATATGAGGGCTGAAGCATCTCCAAGTCACACCTAAAAAATAAATTCTAAGAATTGTCTTCACTCCCCTAAACAGAAATGAGTAAATATTTTTCTTCTCTGTTTTGATGTCCACTTCTGTTCTTAGCAGTGTGATGTTAATTGAAAAGACAGTCGATGCTTTCTTGCAGCCTGGCTTCTGGAAGGTTCTGAATCACTTACTGATGACTGCACCACATGCAGCCTCTAGCCCTTGGCTTGTGGCTGAAGCATTCCCCTTTCACAGCCATCAGCCACGGAACATTGCCTGGCGATCGGGTAGTTGTACCTGTAGGCTCCCTCCTTGGGAATGGTTAAGTAGGCATCATTTGTGGAATCTCTTCCATTTTATACTGTGTGTCTGGTATGCATTTGGGGGATTGGACACTGTGCTTTCCCCTCCAGCACCAAGGGGTCCAGATTGCACTGTTATTTTTTTCTTTTAATTGGCACCAATGCAGTTCTCATCAAAGATTACTTTGTTTGTACTCTGTTGAAGGAGAGATACTAATGCAGATTATGTTGATATGGACCCTTACCATAATTTAGTGAAGCTTTTTAAATAGTATTTTAAACATTACAAAGTTTAGAGAGAGGGTGATGATGGAGGAAGAGGACATGCTCACCTCGACAGAGATTCAGAGAAAGCTTTGGTCACCTGTGCTTGAGAGCAAGAACGCTACTGCCTGTTTCAGTTTCTTCCTCAAAATAGTTGAGTTCACCTCATTGTCTTAGGTAAACAATTTGTTTATCCTGTTTTTCCTTGACTTGCTGCAAGGACAGAACAAGAAGCAGACCCACTCACTGCCTGAGCCCTGAGGTTTCCCCCCTGCCCGAGGTATGGTGGGGTTCTGGTCAGCAGAGCCAGAGCTGAGTCCAGCTCCAAAGAGCAGAGACAGCAGAAACGCATTGGAGCGGGCTCAGAGATGGCAGGAGGAGACCCAGTGTGTTTGGGGGTTGTGGTTTGGCTGGGCTTGCTGAAGCCAAGATGTTCTGGATGCTCATAAGTTTGCAATTCCAGATGCTGAAACTCAGGTGGTAAAAATGTTTCATATCTGTCAATTCACTGAACTCAGCTGGAGCAATAAAGATGCAGATATGCTTATGGTCTGCTAGTGGCAATGCTCAGGAAGGCCAGGGGTTCATTTTTCTGAATTGCCCAAATAGGCAAGTAGATGTGGGGTTCTTTTTTACCACTGAAGATGGCAAAAACCAATTCAAGAGCATTAAGAAACTCACAAGACTTGATCACTGTGAGGCACAATGAATATTTCCATCTGAATGCAGTCTCATGTACACAAGAAATTACAAATGAAATGATTTGTTGTGCCCGGTTAAAAAATTCTGAGCACCATATACTCCGAAAAGGAGCCTACAGGGTAAGATGAAATTTCTAAGCAGAAACCTGCTATCTGGTTGGGGGCCAAGCAGTGTTTTGGGTTTTGTAGAATGTGTTTAGCACACAAGTTTCCTCAGTACGGAATTATTCCAGATGGCATTAATAAAAATGCATCGTGATTGTGTCAGTGCTGTGAGCATTGCCACAAAGCAGCAGCCTCCCAGCAAGCCCAAACCAGCTGTGACTCGTGTTCTCTGCTCACTGCCTTTGTGTCAGCTGTCTTCCCCAAGCAGTGTTACACACCAGTTCATGATAACATTACTGTCTAAGAACTGTAAGCTATTTACAGGAATATTTCTTTTTTTCTACTGTAGAGATGCAGTGGATGCTGATACGTTTATGTGTGCACATCTGTATGTGAATAATTTTGTGATCATTTTCTGATAGAGCTGTTACAAGTGATGCACATAAAGGCCCCTGTGTACAGCTTGTTAATAATGTAATTAGGGCTTAGTTTTTATGATCAGCTCCAAAGAAAATAATGTGTGTTAACTTTGAAAATGCCCGTGCCTTGAATTCACCTGTATTTTGATCTGTTGTGAAAAAGAGCTTGGGTTACTCATCCCAGTTTGTTACCTTTATTATGATTGGTCTTACTGTCCAGACTGCTCATGTCCTCCTAGGGGAAATAAATCTTGCCATTCATTAATTAGAACAGTTAAACTTCTTGTTTAGAATATGCCTAGAATGCTTCCATTATTACAGTGCTATGGCAGATTTAATCTAGGGAAATTAGTAGTTGGTTTTTTTCTATTTTTTGTTTCCAGCACGCCTCAGTAACAAAGGACTGAGTTTAGTCTTTGACTCCCTGTCCTTAACATGTACAGTTTCTTGTATTAGTCAGTAGCCTCTGTGATATTTCTGAACTCTCCAAAGTCATCAACCTCTTGTTCAAGATAAAAGATATGAAGCAATAATGTGGTGCAGCATGGCAATAAGCAAATCAAGAGACTTGAATGTAATGTACTGTTACTAATTTCATCTGTGTAAATGCTGGACCTATGAGTCATTCTCCTTTTGGTGCACCTGTAGCACTTTGGAGTCGGATTAATAGGAACTACTTGGCCATGGAAAGAGAGTTTACCTCCTGAACTGTTACTCATATGATATTTTTGCCTGAAATCATATTTTGATTTTCCTTTTTTTGCCGAGGAAGACAGCAGTTCTTGTTATTCCTTGCCAGTTCCTTTATTTACTGAAACATAAAAGCTGTAGTTCCACGGAGAGCTGATCTTGCCTTCCAAGAACAGCCTGGTGCAGCACAAATGACATTGGAACAGGAAAGCTCAGACCACTTACTGTGTGCCAGAGTCAACGTAACAGATCTCACATATAACATTAAGGTCTTCAGATTGTGCTGACGGTAGAAAAGTGATTTTGTAATGTAGCACAATTGCAATAACACCTGTTATATTTAAATATACTTCTTGCATAATTCTTTGAAAGTTTTTTAAAGTTCAGTGTATCTAATAAACATTTGCCTTTTGAATAGTTCACTGTGGTTTATTTAGTGGATGAGAAATGTCAAGGTGGGGCTTGGTGGTACAAGGAGGAAACTCCCTCCTGGTTTTTTTGGGTCATGTAACTTGTTGGATTCTGCCCCTTGTGCAGTCTCTCTCCATTGATCTGTGCTCCTGCCTCCCCGTCTCGGTGTTTTCCCTGCTCATCTTTCTGTCCTCAGCATGGAACTTGCTGCCGAGGGGAATAAAGGCAAGCTGGAGGCTGCACAGAAGAGCGAACTTGAAAGAAAACTGGAAAAAGTAAAAAGCAGGGGGTGGGATGTGAAATACTGGTTTGTGCTGGGTGTTGTGATGAGAATAGAATGTGAATGGACTCTGAAGGTAAAACCAGTACGGGAAATTGGGAAAACGTAACAAATCATTGGGAAGATGACTGGCAAAACATGGGTTGGAAAGAACCCTGTAGAAGGTTTATTCTCGTAAAATTGGAGGCTTGGCCATCTCAGGATGCCACGCACACATGGCAGAGCAGGGGGCAAGACTGTGGTAGAGCCCTGCTGAGAACGTGGCAGGCCAGCAGTGCCTGCTGCAGTTCTGCAGCGGGGCCAGGCTCGGGTACAGCCACAGAGTGGCTCTTGCTGCAGTGCCAGAAGGAACTGCCAGTCAAGTTCAGTGCTTGCAGAAGCTCAGCTTACTTCAGAAAGAAGTAATCTGGGGGGAAAAAAAAAAAAAAAAAGGAAAGAGAATGCATAGACTGCAAAGCAATGGAAATATTTCTGAGAGCTGGAAAGCCCATCTTAAGATATTTTAAGTCTTAAACATAGTCAACTGGTGGCAGCATCTCAACAACAGCTTCTTCCTCTTTCCGTTAAGCAGAAATAAGGAAGAAAATAAAATTGAACTAGATTACAGTCATTCCTGGTGAGGAGGATACTAATTTGAGTTTAAGAACAGTCTCCATCGATCTGCCATACTTCACATTTGTTGCTTGGCAGAAAGAAAGGCCAGTAGTGTCAAAAAGGGTAGTAGTGATCCTGAAATCAGAAGGAAAAAGGACTTTCAAGTCCAGCCTATGACTCAACATCACCTTGACAACTAGACCACAGCTCTAAGTGCCACATGCAGTCTTTCCTTAAATACCCTCCAGGGAAGGTGACTCCACCAGCTCCCGGGCAGCCTATTACAATGTCTAATCACCCCTTCTGTGAAGAATTTCTTCCTGATTTCTAACCTGACCCTCCCCTGGCGCAGCTAAAGGCTATGTCCTCTCATCCTGTCCCTGGTTCCCTGGCAGCAGGGCCCGACCCCCATTTCCCTACAACCTCGTAGAGAGCGGTAGGGTTCCCCCTGAGCCTCCTTTTCTCCAGGCTAAACACCCCCAGCTCCCTCAGCGGCTCCTCCTCAGACCTGTGCTCCAGACCCTTCCCCAGCTCCGTTGCCATTCTCTGGACACACCGCAGCACCTCGATCATCCTTTCGTGAAATATCTTCCGCATTAAAAATTCTTCCTCAGATCTTTTTACACGGTAAAACACGGTCGTTCCAGGCAGCAAGTCAGGATCAAGTCACCGCATTCTTCTCTCCCTACAGAACTCGACCGCGTCGCCCATCTCGATTTCTCCGCTGCCGCGGGCGAGCGCCCGCCCTTGCCCACAGCCTGTGCTCGCCCTCGGCGGGGGTGGTGCGGCCGGGGCTGCACGGCCACCCGGCTCGGCCGCTCCGCCCCGAGGGAGCTCCACGGCCCTCGGGGCCCGGCGCGGCCGCTCCGCCGCGAGGGAGCTCCACGGCCCTCGGGGCCCGGCTCGGC
>VZTF01006514.1:913195-961841 GCA_013397755.1 Cnemophilus loriae | reverse complement strand
GACAGGCGGGGTGTGACCCCGCAGCGGGGAGCCCCGGGCTGGTGCCCACGCACCTGGGCCCGTCCGCCGGCCCCACGCACCTGGGGTGCCCAGCATTCCCCCTTCTACGGGCGGAGGTGCTTGTGTGGAGGGAGGGAGGGAGCCCCTCTCTCCTGGAGAGCAAGGCTGGTATCCCGAGCTCACTCACGTATCACTCACGGGGCTCTTTGGCAGCCCTTTGCCAGAGGGGCACGGGGGCTCTTCGGCACTGCAGCCCCGCTGGGCTGTGGGCGCCCGGGCTGTGGTGAGCCACAGGCATCAGGAGGCGTTTGAAGCTCCTGGGCTGTGCAGAGCAGAACCAGCTCCCAGCTGTGGAAATGTGCGATGATCACTATCCCCCACTAGAGAGGTGTCCCTGCTCTTTTGAGGGGTGCACCACAGGCCTCCCCATGGTGAGAGGTTGAAGCCTGCCCAGAGCTGTAGGAAACGTTAATGCTTTTATTTTTCCTCTCAGTGGAGTAGAGAACATGTCTGGGATCAAGAGAGTGATCGCAGAGAAGGACCCCGACTATGAGGAGATCACCGTCACACATCCCAACAAGCGGCACAAAGCAGCCGAACAGTCAGGTAGGAGCTGTGGAATTGGAAGTTCTGTGGATGTGCATGCTGTCTGTAAACCGGTCAGGAAAAGGCTGGGGTAGGAGCTAAGGGGCAAAGGACAGCAAGGCAGGCAGTGATACCTCTGTGTAGCCAAACGAAGATGTATCGTATGTGGAGTCATCCCTACCTGCTATCTGGACCGTAAGTAAGGCATGAGGATGCAGCCTTTGGTGCACGATAGGAGATGGAGCACAAGCTCTCCGTGGCCCCAGCGCTTTGGTTCCTGTTGCTTCCTAGAGTAGTTGCAGTCCATCTTCCCATTCTAAGTTGTGCTCCAGCCTGTGCATTTGTTCTGTGGCTGAAGTCTGCTCTGGGGAGGATTGGCAGGTTGTTTACATTTTGGGGGATAGAGGTCACAGTAGAGCATGGGGAGGAGAAAAAAAAATCCATGACCCTGCAGGAGGGGTAAAAGAGACACACGACCCTGCAGTACATGCACTGGTGTTGGAAGATGACGAATGTTTGCAAGAGCTGGCAGGTGAAATGAGCTTCTTCGATGAAGTGTAGAAAGGATAATTTAGGGAGAAAGAAGGGGCTTTGAAACATGCAAGAGGGGTGGAAAAGGAGCACGACTGAAGGAAAGGTGGATAAAGAAGTGTAGTGCAGCAGGTAGCTGGATGAGTAGGTTTGCATTTGGCACACTTGGTTTTGCTTGCTTTGGGAACCAGCCTGTTGGCAGAGTGCCTGGGACAGGTTGCAGTCTCTCTGGGCAAATGAGAGTAGAGCTTCTTGCCTTGGGGCAGGGAGTAGGCTAGTGATTTTTGGCATAGCACAGCTAGTGGGAGAGGATCGAAGAGCTGACAAACAGGGAGGTGAGAAAACTGAGGCTGGCTGTGGGCTCTGAAAAAGATCCAGGAATAGCGCCGGAGCTGCCAGTTGGAGAGGGACAGAGGATGGCTTCGTGGGTGATGTTTTGGAGGATGGTGTGCAGCTGGACAAGTCTGAGGAGGCTGAACTCTGGGTCAAATGTGTTGCTGGGCAGGTCCTGTTTGCCACGTGGGGTGGGGGCCCTGCCAGTAGGGGCCCTGTGCAGCTGTGCTGGAGCTGGCCATGTCACCACTCCCAGCTGCCTGCCCTGCCTGGCTGCCAGAAGTCACCACCCTCTCTTCTGGCATGTCCCAGGGACTGCAGGCAGGTTTTTAATCTGCTTCTGAGACAACTTTTCAGAAGGTCTTGATGATGAGCAGGCAGAGTCTCAGGGCCTTGGAAAACTCTCCTTGCCAAAGTGAACTTTGCATTCAGGAGATTCCTCCAAATTGGCTTCCTTCTTCTTCTCGTGGAAGATCTCCAGCTTTCAGTACTAGAATTCCTTAAGTACACAAATTTCACTAACATGATCTTAATGAGGGACTGTGGTTGACACTAAGCTGGGAAAAAATGAATATGAAGTGTTCTTAAAAGCCTCTGTAATATAACCACAGATCCTAAAGTGCTTAAATCGTCATGATGCTGGCGTGGCATGGCATCAGCCTTGGGAAGAGATGCAGTTGTCCCTCTCTGAACCATACCTCTCATGCCTCAATCTGTTTAGGTTTATTTTAAGTGTAGCCTTACATGAGAATTTCCTCATCATGATGTTCATGGCTGGAGGTAAATTATATCCCTCTGGTTTTTAATTTTGCCTTACTCATACAGATTCAACCGTAATTGTGTTTTAATGTAGGCTTGAACTATTTCTGGTCCTAAAATGTATATCTATGTTTATATATATATAAATACACACACAAACACATGCATATATATGTATATATGGATATTAGAAACCTCTTCAAACAGATATGGACTTTTTAGGAAGACATACGCTTCCTCTGAAGCTCGAACCAGTCTTGGTGCTGTTGTCTCCTATTTCATGTAGAAACAATGTGAGATTTTTCAGGGAAAACCAGACTCTTTTGCTGATCTGCTTTGTAGTGGGGTCACTCTATTTCTGAGACAGGCTGGAGCACGTTTTCCAGGCTTTGTTCTAGAAGTGTGATTCCTGCTTTGCCAGGTTCTGCCTTGGAATTTAATAAAAACAGAAGTTGTTTGAAACCCCTTGATGTGATGGAGGTGACTTAAATGAAGGGCGATATTAAAGTCTACAGTAGGTGTAGAGCAAAAAAGAATAGTTCTTCCTATGTTTATACATGTCCTAGAAAAATATGATAATATGCCAATTCCATTCTTAGCCACTAATTTGCTGTAAGGTATTTGCACAGTTTGAAATCCTAAACTACATACTTTCCACCAAGGTCAGTAAACTCCTGCTGAAAGGCTAAATATTTTTGACTGCTGTGCTGGAAGAGGGTTCTGTAAGAGGTAGACCAGCTTTCGATAATGTAGTTTCCTTTGTGGTAATAAACAGCTGTAGGCACTCCAGAGCAGGCTGCACTTCGTGCCAGGGCTGTAATAAATATGAGTTTGCTTTATTCTTGCTGCTTGAGGTGGTGTAAATTTCCTGGATGTGGATCTGGCCAAGGAGAGCAGAAGAATGTCCGTGGTGTTCCAGCTCACTCCGGAGCAATCGCAGTGGCGACTGCGCTGGGCCAGCACCGTGGAGTTTTCCTTCTACTGTTTACAGCTTTACTGAGGCAGAAGTAAACAAACTGGCCCTGTTCTTCCCATTTTCTGTAATTTGTCATCTCAGACCCAAAAAGGAAAAAATAGCTCTCCACGTAAGCCAGCCTTTAAGGATACATGTGGTTTTTGTTAGGATGTAACTTTTTTCTGCAGGAAAGTGATCCGTCCCTTGATGTGTGTGTGTGTGCTGAACTTATTATCCCTTCACTTCTCATTCTGTAGCGATTTCTGATCTTTCTGTCTTCAAACAGAGCCTCAAAAATACAAATGTAAAGACTTCCTCCTTCTTTATTTTCTATGTGTGGCCTTGTGCAGCTCGAGATGTTACCGTGCAGAAGATTGAGACCATTATAAAGGAGCAGTTTGCCGTCGAAATGAAGAGTAAAGAACATGAAATTGAAGTTATAGATCAGGTATAAAAGTTTTGTTGTTATAAATACCAAAGATCTTGGTGTTTGGGGTGTGGAGGGGATTGCTGCAGTGCTTGTCATTACTCTGTGTTTCCTTTTTGCAGCGCCTGATTGAAGCCAGAAGGATGATGGACAAGCTGCGTGCCTGCATTGTGGCTAACTACTATGCCTCTGCTGGTCTCCTCAAAGCTGGAGAGGTAAAAGCTACTTTGGGAATCTTTGCAAAGGAAAGTGTGGAGTTCAGTGGCTGTTCAGCTGATGTTTGATGTTGAGATGTGATTTAATGAAATAGTGGAATACAAACTTCAAATGAGGTGGCAGTGGGAGAGGAGACCTTTGCATCACCTGCTGGGCCTCAGGTACTCAGCAAAGAGGAGTCTTCAAGAAGCAGTTGAGAAGTTGGTCAGCAGCCCCTGGTTCTGGTTTCTGAAATACTCTGCCTTTTTTTTTCATCTTCAGTTTTTTCCCTGAGAGCACCTTGTTTCTCAGACACTGCACAGTTTGTCCTTGCAAAGCCCTGAAAAGTGTGGAATATGTTTTCGCATTTCACAGGAGGAGAGTGGCAACAGATGCATTTGGAGGCTTTTCAAGAAAAAAGAAAAATAATTTTCAAGATTCTTTGAGTCTTGGGCAGTGCTGTGAAACCATCCTGCCTTTGCCCTGGCAGTCAGTCTATTAATGGGTTGGTGAACAGCCTGATGGCAGCAGTAAAGCGGGAGATAAATCAAGGAGATATCACAGAGTGATTAAAAATTCACAAGATTAAAGAACCTCAAACCCTGTTAGTTAAACCCCAGTTCTGAGCACTCTGCCCTTAATGACTGCTAATTGCAGGGTGTTCATGACTCGTGCAGACTCCCAAATGACATGTAGTTCATTACCAATGTAGGCATTTTGTTACCATCCCTTCAATTCAAGTTGATCTGATTTCCAGTGATTCTTGGAAGCTGTAGGTGGGTGCTGCAAACATGAGTTTCGCTGTAGTCCCATAAGAATTTCTCTTCCAAGCACTTGCTCTCAGTGCTATTCCTGGTTTTCCTGTTGTGCTTTTCAGAGGACTTGGAGTGAGGTGAAAACAAGAAGGTTCAGCTTGTTTTTCCCTCCCTGAACTTGAGTTGAGTGACTGGAGTTGGAAGAGGTTGTGGTAGCCTTGGGAGGCTTAGAGGTGTCTCTGCCTCCTTTGATTTTTGTGTAGGCAGCTGAAGAATGTGACCTCAGTTCTAATCTTTGAAAGTGCCTTTATCCATTGTCATCAAGTGTCTGCAGGAGCTGTACTGTTCCTTGTTCTTGTTCTGCCATGCAGGGTGTTCGCTTTTCTTCCCTGATGATTTTCACACTTTCCAGAAATAATATCTTTTGTAATTGTTTTGAGGAATTCAAAAAACTTACTGGTGCCTCCTTGCTTTATTTAGTTTTCTAGTAGCTTTTATGAGCTTATGGCTAGTCTAGTTGTATCTTTGATTGCATTTTTAATTTTTTCTAAAAGTCCTGATTTGCACACAGGTTAAATCAGTTTTTCCTTTATCTTGAAATTGTTGCTGATTTCAATTTTCTCTGTTGTCTGTTTTTAATTGTGGCTCATGTATGTTTGACCGGGCAGTGAGAGATTGTCTTGTTTCTGCTTCTGGTAGAATAGGAGTCTTTGTAGTTTAATTCAGAACTTCTGGGAAGATGATTTGCAAGTTCCTGACCTGTTCTCATAAATATAAACAATTCTTGAACACAATGCTGCTGAGTTTTGAAGCTTGGGATTCCTCATGATTGTGCTTTATTATGTTTTCCCACAAATTAGTGAACGAGATGTTGGTTATTTTACTTGACTAGAGGTAAAACAAAAGGAGACGTTCTTGGTGTGGGTTTGGTTTGGGCTCTGGGTTTTTTTGGACAAGCTGTGTGTGTGTGTCCCTACCCTTGGGTATGTGGCTGTAACTCTCCTGAGTTGGGAATTGCTCTGCTTGTGCACGTAATGGACAATTGGAAAGGAAGTTCTGGAATGATCCTTTAGAGGCCAAGGTGGGACAATGTTTATACCTCCACTCTTGATACCATCTCTCAGGGCAGTTCTGCTGCTCTGTAGTGATGCTGGTGTCTGCCTCCCCCTCAGTCGTGTTGGCAGAATTCTGAATCGGGGAACTTAATGTGGATTAAAAATAAACCTGCGAAGGGAAAAAAAAACCAAAACAAAAACAATAACAAAGCAACAAATAAATCCCAAGTCAGTTTCTTGATTTGTTTTCCTTTGTGACATGCCCTGTGAATAATTGTTCCAGCCTGGCTGATGGGGGTGGTTTGGGCAGGGATGAAGAAGCCTCTCTGAGCTGGTGCTGCCTTTAAGAAAAGCTGCCAGTGCCACTCTGGTGTGAGACTGTGGCTGCAGGAGCTGGAGGGAGGCTGTCGGTGCTCTGCTGCTGCTGCACAGGGCTGTTCCTGCTGACTTGGTTCGTCATCAAACCGAGGTGACAGGGAGATCTGGTGCCTGGGTCAAGAGGTGGCCGAGGGACACTTGTTTTGAGTTGATGGATGTTTTCCTTCTGAGGTAAAAAGCAAATGCAAGAGAAAAAGAAGGGCCTTTGTCATGGTAATGAAAAAACAAGAGAGATTTAAACCTGAGATTTAAACAAGAGAGATTTGCCTGCCCTGTCCTCCCCCTTGCAGGTTTAGGAGGATCTAAGATTAGCTCTCAGATGTCTGTTTTGAGGAAAGTTTGCAAGCATGCCTAAGCACATTATTATTTATCCCCTGTTAAGCTTTGGGAGCAGACAGGGTGTAGCTTGCCTCATAGGTGTTGACAAGGCTGCCAGTGAGAATCAAAGCTAAAGAGCCTGATGCACTTACCTACCTTGCTTGCTGCAAGGGTCGGGCAGCTGTGGCCTTCCTGTGTGTGGTGAGACTGGAGGTGTCTGCACAGGAAGAGAAGAGGTTATTTTCGAAGAGATGTTTTAGATAGTTGAGTAGGCTGCAGTCCTCCCTTCCAAAACCCAGTTTCTGATATCAAAAGGTCTGAAGGAACAGATTCAATTTGAGGTTCTGTTTCTCTAGAACCATTTTAAGCTTTTATCTTCTGCAGCATATGTTTTTCCTGCAGGGCGGCTGATTAAATATTTGCTCTTTCTTCATTCATTGACTTTTTCTCTTGTGGCATAGCTTTGTTTTTATCTGGGCTGTGGGGAAATAGTGACCAGATCTTCCTGACCTCTTCCTTGCAGGGGACCAGGTCATGCGATGCAACAGTTCTTAATCACCCTTCAATCAAGAAATTCTTGGAATCTCCCTCTAGATCATCATCTCCAGCTAACCAGGGCTCAGACACTCCCTCTGCCAACCACTCCGAGAGCGACTCACTCTCTCAGCACAATGACTTTGTCCTGGACAAAGACAATGGCAACTTGGACGCAGACGAGCGGCTGACAAACAGCCTGGACCAGAGACAGAGCAGAAATGCTGGCCGGGTAAAGTAAAACTCGAGTGGTGATCAAGCTGTTGGAGGTGTGTGCTCAGAGGACTCGGTGCTGGCACCAGGAGCTCTTCATGTTTTCACCCACCTTGCTGAAGATGTGTTTCTTACCCTCTCCAACCGCTTGCTCCCACTCCCTCAGCCTGGCTTTGCTGTAAGGCCAACTGAAGTGTCTGTAACGTGGGTACCTCCTCTTACCTCAGTCCTGCCCAGAGCGAGCTCAGCGGGCTGGGGAGAGCCGTGGGCTCAGCACAGCTCTGCCACCCTCTCGGCCGTAGCCTCTGGGGAAGGAGGTGCTTCACAGCCTGAGCACGGGGCTTTGCTGTGCTGGTAGAAGTCAGGTCGGGAGGGTAGAGCCTGCAGAGGAGAGCCATGTGTGTTGTTCCCAGCAGTGTTTTCAAGAAGTAATGCTGCTGCCTGGCTCTGGGTGCCCATGGGGACTGCGTTGCTTAGAATGGTTGATCCACTGAAGGGGTTTGGCCTGCTCAGCGGCCTGTAGTGCAAACAGTAACACTGGAAGATTAGCTCACCTTGGCAGTGTGAGTTGGCAGAGCCTGGGTGCACAGCTTGGGACCAGAGAGGAGAGAATTGTTTTTCTCGAGATGGTGCTGCTTGCTGTTGTTGTACATTATCACCATTTGCTTAACTGAACCAGTCTGACTCAAGGAAAAATATGTTCTGTCAGTGTTCCCTCATGCTTTTTTGGGGGGTTATTTTTGACCTGGATCCAGCCCCTCCCTTTGTGGCTCGCTCTGCAGCCACACAAATGCTTCACCTGTTGACTGCAGGTAGCTCCACTGGGGAGGCTCACCCAGTGTCTGCAGGTGAAATGTGCCTTAGTAGATGAGGTGAAACTCTTCACTTTCCTTGCAGTTTCTTTAAGTGCTCAGGCCTGCCAGAGGAGTACAGCGAAGGGTGGGTATATCTCAGTGAATATGGCTGCATTCTGCAGCTGAATAAGTTGCACTGATACCTGGCAGAAAGAGCAGTGGTTCTGCCTCCATTGAGCAACATGACACCCTCGATAGCAGGGCTGCAGTTTGATGGAACTCTGCCTTGGGTCTGTAGCAGAAGGCAGATGAGCCATGCAGAACGTGGGCCCACCTACATTGTAAACCACCAGACCAAGAGAACTTGTTTCTGTGCTGGGGGCATTGATGGAGCAGTTGTATTGCTTGGGGGTAGCACATTGGTACATGTTTGTCCAGTGCAGAGGAGGCTGAGGGAGTGATGAGCAGGAGCCATCCCAGCCTTCCATGACTCCTTGCTCCACTTTGAGGCATCCCTGACTTAGCAGAGGAAGGGGAATGGTTGCTCAGTGAATCCAGTGCTTCCCACGCTGACCCTCATCTGGCGAGTGCTCAGTGGAGTGCATCCAGTGGGCTGCTCCGTGGCCACTTGACGATGGCAGTTCCTTATTCTCCAGACAGACACTTCATCCAGCAGGGTTGTAGGAAAGCCTCTCATTGCCGTGTGAACACTTCCACTTGTGTTGGCATAGTGGGTGGTCAGATCATTGTACCGGGAGTCTTGGCCACTGCTTCACAGCTGGGCTTGTGTTACAGGGGGGATTTATTGTGCCTCGGTATGGCCATGGATCTGTGGGTTCACCTGGATGGCACTGACAGGTTATGGCTGCTCTCCCTGCTCAGCTGGAGCTGAATTCCTGTCTCAAACCCAGCCTCGATTCTTCACCGTGAGGCAACACCAGAGTCTCTCAGAGCAGCAGAGGCTGGGAATGAGAAAGATTGAGATTTTCAGCCCCCACTCATGAGCTTTGTTCCTGATTAGTGACCCACACGATGCCATTCTAGCCGTGCCCGGTTTTATTTCAGGTAGTGCAGGGGCAGTGCTTTTGAAACCCAGGCTGAAGTCGTGGCTCAGCTCCGTGGGATGTCACACCATGTCTGCTCAGTTAAGCCATGCACGGTGTCCTTGGCCAGAGAGGATAGCATTGTTACATGCCTGAGTTGCTTAAATGTGCCTAGAGAGCAATTTAACTATTTTTAGGGATGATTCCTTGCTGGTCTTTCGTTTATGCAGGTTTTTGTTGGTTTTTTTTTTAACAACACCTTACTTTTCTAGCACCAAACAAAATGATGTTTAAGAGGAATGTTTGGGTTTTTGTTTGCCTTTTTTTTCTTCCCCTACCCTCAGGACAGTTCGGGTGTTTCAAGCTCTCAAAAACCAGGACAACGAAATGCCGGACTGTCAAATGATGAAACTTCACGACTTTATGTGAAGAAAACGATTGTGGTTGGCAACGTCTCCAAGTTAGTATCCAGAGCCTGAGGGATGCTCCTTTATTTCAGGATGAAATTGAATAGAAAGTTACAATTAGGAGACAAATGAAATTGTTAGCCTGTCACAATATGAGCTGTTGCCCTTGAATAATCACTGTACCCAAGGCAGCCCTCCTCTGGTGTCAGCATGAGCTTTTTGTGGAAGGAACAGGTGTTTTAGTAGTTATTTTATTTATAAATTTATATGTGTACAGAGGTTTTAAGATCTGTTTCTCTCAAGGGAAGTTTTTCAGCTTTTTTTTGATCAGTTAGAAGTCAGAAGTTTTTCCCTGAAAATTTGGGAAAGCGAGTTGTCCTAGTTGAGTGTGTTGGCTAATGAATTAGTTGGCTAATTCAGTGTGTCCCTAGGCACAATGTGGGGGTTTCTTAAACAGAAGAAAAACCCCAAGAGGACAACGAACCATCAACACAATGAGGAAAATCGTGCAAGTTCAGAATAGTCTAAATGAATTAATTCATACAGTTTTTATTTATATTTAAAAGAAGAAGACAGGTGAATGTATATAACTTTTGATCTTCAAGGAAATTAGTGAAGAAAGACATTAGTTTTAGGAAACTGGACAGTTCCAGGCTTTAACTCTCCATCCTTGCTCTACTCAAGTCAGTCTTTTGCATAGAATATATCAGACATTTGCTGACAGAACTTACTTAGTCAGAATTGCTTCTTGAAAATCTACCTAGGACTGGGCCCAGAACTAAGTATTGACTGAAGTTGCTTAAAAATTTATAAGAAGAATTGTATTTTTTTTATATTTATGGTAGCAGAGTTGTTCATGCTGTGTTTTGGTGTGGTTTTGCTTCCTGATATCTCAGAATAGGACGGGATAAGGAATTTGACAGTGGTGGAATGTTAAAATTAAGTCTTCTTAATTAAGAGCCAAGTGTTTAAATGGGTGAATTTCATGTGGCAGTTGTGCATTAAAATAAAGGAAGTGTGTTAGAAACTTAGAGTAGATTGTGGGACCTGTATCTGTTCCTGGATGAATGGTCAGAGTAAGGACAAATGAGCTGAGCTGTACAGGGGGCAAGGTTCCCACAGGCATTTTAACATCCTCAGGTTTTTTTGCCTAATCTTTCCCAAAATGCTTTTTGCAGTATTTGTCTGTTTGGGATTTTTATCTTGTGTTTGTTATTTAATTTCTTTGCCAGGTACATTCCACCTGACAAGAGAGAAGAAAATGATCAGTCAACCCATAAATGGATGGTGTACGTCCGAGGCTCTCGGAGAGAACCCAGCATAAATCACTTTGTCAAGAAAGTTTGGTTCTTCCTCCATCCCAGTTACAAACCTAATGACCTGGTAGAAGTGAGGTAATAAGGAATTATTCCAGTCACTATTCCAGTCTTCATGCTTGCCAGGCTTACAGTGCCAAGGTCCTTAGAAAATTAAGAACTTCTCCTGGTTTAGTATTCCATGTCTGTATTTAACCTCTGGCTTAACTTGGCTTACTCCAAAATAGTAGTAAAAATAAATGAGGTTTTTTATGTAGAAAATGTGCCAAACAGGCTTGTTGGCTTGGTTTTTTTTTTTCATTTCCTTCTGAGAAAAAGCATTCAGTTGCTGCATTTCATGCTATTCGTGTGGGTTGTGCCTCTCCTGTACATGTTTCATACACTGTGTGCTGCTCAGGTTAGGCTTCTGGTGCTAAACAAAGTGTGTCCTACCCCCATCTATTCCAGTGTAGAAAAGAAAGAGGCATCTCCAAAAGCTGATTTGCCCATATTTTTAATGCTACACGTGTGTTCGGGCACGAAAATCCCACTCCAAAATATTTCTCCATGGCAGTGAGATCAGTGGTGTTGGCTTCTTGCTTTGAGGGTTTTCCCATCAGTGTAACAGTGCTGGTGTACAGAAACGGAGCAACTTCCCTGTGCTCTCCCAAACCTGTATCCCACACCTGTTTTCCAAGCTGTGACCCTGTTGTGGGGTAGGTTCTCTCTTGACTGCTGCAAGGAAATGTCCTGTCAGTCTTTCATCCTCCTTCCTTGGACAAGACTGAGAGAGGATGCCTTCAAAATAGTTGGTGTCTTCCCAAAGGAATTATTCTCCACAGGATGTTCAGCTGCCTCCTGGAGGGAGGAGTGTGGGAAGGACTGCTTAGGTACAGAATGGCAACTTAATTCTGGCAAAATTAAACTACTGAAAGGCGACTCCAGGAAGACTTACCTGAGATAAGAAGCGTTGGTATGGGTCAGTAATGTGTCTGAGAAGACAGCCCTGAGCAGGACAAAAGCTAACTCCTTTGTATTTCATCTGTAACATATCAAATTACATTTGATTGCTGTCTTTTTGTGCCTTTCTCAGTTGTCAGTGCTAGTTATCTTCTGTTTCAATCCCATCTGGTTAATTGGTTTCTGGTGTCACAGTCCCATTAATGTTCTGGACTAAAAATCGCCTTTAAACCTCTTGCATTTTTTTCTGTTGAGGAAACTACATTTGCATTTACAATAACAAGCTGAAATACAGAGTAACAGTAAATGTTACAGTTCCTTCTTTTTCAGCTTGGAGAATGACAGTGATTAACTTTCCCTTGTAGTCCGGATGTTGTTCTCTTGGTGTTATATGAAGCATGTGCCTTTTTGTTACTAGATAGGGAACAGCAGGCCATGATTGCAAAATGCTGCATTGAAAACTCACCTTGCTGTGAGCTGACTTGGGGTTTTCTTTAACCAAGTGTTTTTCATTTGGCACAGCCCAGCCCTTTTTTTGTCTTCTTTTTGAAAATACGACACTTGTTTCCCACGTGTCTCATCCAACAGCGTTCTACCATTTTCGTCCCTGTCCCCTTGTGTAAAGTTAAAGTATGTTTTCAGCTGTCCAAAGCCATAAAATTCTCATTGCTGTGATTACACTCTCTCTGTGGTGAATAGCAGACCTGAAGATAGCTTTAGTTGTCAGCTAGAAAAACAGTCTTTGGCTTTCTGAAGAGGAGGGAGGTGAAAGCTAAACCACTTCTGCGTCAAAATGTAATCACCGTTTGTTTCCAGAGAACCTCCATTTCACCTGACCAGGAGAGGCTGGGGAGAATTTCCAGTGAGAGTGCAGATACACTTCAAGGATAGCCAGAACAAAAGGATTGATATCATACACAATTTGAAGGTATTTGAACAAAATACTTTAGAGAAAGGTGTTTAAATGAGTTCTTTTGCGTAATCTACAAGGGGCTCTGCTTGGGTAGGTGCTTTTGCCTCTCTGTGTTATGAGTGTCCTCCTGGTTATTTTCACATGAATAGTTGAGCTGGAGAATCAAAATAGATCCAGGAAGGCCTCTTACCTTGGCTGTATGGAGTTGATGCAGTAGCAGGGAACCCAGCCTTGCAGCAGCTGGAGCTGAGTGTGCTCAGAGCAGCGTTCACCTGTTTTTTCCCTGCAATTTGAGATTTTTATCATGTTTTCCCTGGCTTTAACCTAACAGGGTGCTTCAGGGCTGTCTTTCTGCTGGTAAAGTGCCATGTCTGATCTGTTCCTTCAGCACAGGCACGTATCAGCTAATGATTATCTTTGTTGTTAGAGTGGGCAGGGAGGGCTGAGATTCCCTATTCAGTTCATGTTCCCTTTGAAGAGAGCTCCCTTTCCCAACTCATTCACCCCTGCAACACTCTGGGATTTCTAGTATTCAGCAGTCCTGGAAAACTAGGCCATTGCTCGTTTTCCTTTTAATTAGTAGTCCCTGGCATTAGTGGACTTAAGTCCTGAGCTGGGTTAGTCTCCTGTTTCTTTGAGCAGCATTAGTTTTATTTGAACTCTGCCTGCATTAATGAATTTCCTGCTAAATAAGGTACCTCATTGCAACCCTAAATATAGACAGTAGAGGAGGTTGAAAATATTCCCCTGCAGCTTAGGGACATTTAATGCAGATGGTGAGTAAAATGTATTTGGGGAGATACGACTTGGGAAGAAATTATTAACACTATGATGGACAGTGAAGGAAGCTCAGCATGCAGAGGAAAACTGAGCCAGTCCATGGCACAGAGGAGCTCAAATCAGCAAATCTTTGCTGTTCTCACACTGAGCCTGTGGCTGCTGTGAGGGCGTACGAGTGAGCTGAGCCCTCCTCTGTGCCTGGCACCCCGTGTGCCCCTGAGCTCTGGCACATCCTGCACCTCTCAAACCCAGATGCTTCCACAGGTGTCTTAACAGATGCTTCTGGGATGGCTCTTTATCAGCTGATGGCTCAGTGTGAGCACTTACTTAGTCAAAAACTATAATGTAAACATAGCCTTTGTGCTGGTCTGTTGAAAACTTAGTTTTTCTCATTATTATTTCCTTATATTGACATCAGGAGTAAAAAAAAGACACTGCTTGAGGACTCAGATGGAAATATTCCCTCAACAATCTGATTTCCTTCAACTTTTTTGCTCCCTTCCACTTGATTGTGGGGCTTGGGTCATGGCTGAATTTTTTGCAGAAGAGAGGGAGGGCGCTTATCAAAGCACACAGATTTCTGACCTTAAGGCCTCAAAATATTGGATGTGCTGCTGCTCGACTTACATAGTTTGAAACTTCTTTCAAACAACTTGTATTGTAAATTCTACCTAATATATTGCTTTGCCCTGCCTAATATGTTGTATTTTCTTATCCAGCTGGACAGGACCTACACGGGCCTGCAGACACTTGGGGCAGAAACGGTGAGTCAGAGGGTCGTGGGATGGATTTGATTGCCATAAAGATGTTTAAAAAGAAAGGATGCATGGGACTAAGCACAGAGTCAGACCCATTTGATTTCACAATTTCTAGAATATAGATTTTGCTCTCTTGTTAAATGAAAGGATAATGGCTCCTTCTCACTATTCATGACCACAGTAATTTTTTCTCCTTCCCGGTTCAGGGGAGACTGTTTCCAGCTCTTCCTTCACAAAGAACTTGGCTTGTACTGGAGCTTTAAATTTTGTTGCTTCGTGAAGCTTTTGGTACGAAATGTCCTGATTTGCATTCTGATGTGCTGCAGAGCTTACGCATAAAGAATTTAAGTTCAAGGGATCACCCAACTATTCTGTTGCCATTTTGCAGTATATTAAGTACTTCTAAGTTTCTGTATCTGTCAAGATTCAGGACATTAAGGAAAAATGAACTCTTAAAATAAATAAATTAATAACCCATAGTTTGCTATATTTCTGAAGTTTTCTTGATACTGTTTTCCCCTTGTTGTACTATATTGAATGGAAATTTTTATGGTGAAATTGCATTACTTCAGCTTTTCAGTTTGTGGAGAAAACATTAATGTGAAATGTCTGCTGTGAATAAAGAACACTTTTGAAGAGTAGATCATGTGGTGTGTTTCTCAAGGCCCTACCAGAAAAGGCAGGCTTCAGTTTTGTGCCTGTCCCTACAGGGGTATGCAGTCCTTTCTTGAGTGGGTTGCTTGGAGCTGGGCTCCACAATCCTTCCAGTGTTTACAGTTCAGATTTCCCCTATTTTACTGTGCTCTTTTGCTGTGGGGGTTCAATGTTGCAAGATTTTTGTCGTAGCTCAAGTACTGCAGGACCTTTGGGAACTGTCCCTGAAATGAATGGAAATGCTATGTAGAGTTGGGGGAAACAAAGGGAGAGGTTTTTAGGTTTTTATTAAAATAAAAAGGCGTCGTTGGTTTGGGGTGTTATATCTTTACCTAGCTGCCAAATACTGATGTCCTTTCTCCTGTTTTTGGAAGGTAGTGGATGTGGAGCTACACAGGCATTCCCTTGGCGAGGAGTATCTCTTCTCCCAGTCTTCGGAGTCTGACCTTTCTGATGTTCCTACATCTTTATCACTGCCGCTGAGTATCCCAGCACCAGTCAAAGCTTCTTCACCAATTAAACAGTTGAGGGACTCCAGCCCAGATGCTTCTGTGGACAAAGGTAAAGCAAATGGGCGTCAGTGAAATGCAAGTTCTTGTAACTTTGGCTCTGCTGGATACCTCCTCTTAATTGCTCTTAAGCCTTAAAGATTGTTGGTGGTACTTGCTTGTTGCTCACCCCAGATCATATTTTCCGTAATGTGCTCTGAAATGTAATTCAGGAATTGTTACAGATTGTTTGGTTTTGGAGTTTGGTTTGGTTTTGTTTGGGTTTTTGATCTGAAGTTTGTTGAGCAGGCTCTGTTTTGCTAAAACGTAGTGAGTAAGGAACAGCAGATGCAGTTGGAAAAAAGGTGGTTGAATAGCACTTGTAGTTTTGGCTTTGGCAAGACTATTTTCAGAGGGGTTTTTAGGTTTCTGAATGTTTTGGGGGCTGTGTATACACTTAAGGAATTGGTCTAGTGATGTGTTCAGTTATACATGTTAGTGCCTAACATGAGCTGACTCTGAGGGAACAAAAATCCCTAAGTAACTGTAGTTACTGCACTGTTGAGAATAGAGACTGAAAACGTCATGCGTGTTTGTCTGGGGGCTGATGGCATCTCTGCACATTGGGGTCTCATTCTCCTCTTCCTCGGAGAGATCAGCAGAGTCAGGGTCCGTTGCAGTGGGGCAGCAGTTGAGGCCTTAGGATCACTTGGATTGCCCGGAACAGGCAGTGCCGGCCCCGTGGGCACACTGTAGGATTTGTAGTTTGTGTGAAGGAGGAAGAGCTGTGCCTCTGGTGGCTTTTAGCTTTGTTTTCTGGAGCACTCAGTGTCAAGGCTTGCACGACACACCTTGGTTAACTGGGCTGAGATACAAGGGTGTGTGTTACACTCTTGAGTGTGAGAAACCTTCTGGACACAGCAACTTTATATTTCAAAATAGTGTCAGATTCAGCGTGGTCTGATGCTTTTCTTGATTTATGCCAACACTCCTGTGTTCAACGAGTGGCTGTCAGCCAGTGCCATGCGTGGCTGTGCTTCCTGGTAGGCACTGTGATGCCACTGGTGGTGTTCAGGCTCAGCAAGAAGAATGTCTGCTGTTTAAAAGTGGTCTTTTCTTGTGGCCAAAAAGGGACAAACACAACCAAATTTTAAACACGTGGGTTTTTTATTCAAACAGGAAGATTTGTAGCATCTTTAGGTGAGCAGTGCTACAGCCAACAGGAAGGAAGTAAACCTACCTCCTTTTTACACTGACAGACAGTGGCTTCTCTCAGCAGCTCCAGGTTAATTGATCTCCTTCTACACCAAATAGAGTGGATTCCATAGCCCAGCTCAAAAGGCAGTCTCTGGTCTCCTTGAGCTCTTACTCCAAAAAATGCACTGCGAGATTCTCTGTGAAGGAGACCCAGCCTTAGTCCTATGGAGCCCTAACCAAGGACACTTGGAACTAGCAGCAGCTTTTGGTCAGTGGAAGGGCATTCCAAGGAAATGTGTAAGAAGTGGCTGATCACCTGCCACAGCTGAAGAGGCTGTGCATGGCATCATTTTATTCTTCTTGTCCAGCAGATCCAACAGGCCTGTGCAGGAGCAGTCCCCTACCTCACTTGCTCCCTGTTCAACGCTCCCCACCAGTTGCTTTTCCTTCCTTCCTTCAAGAGCCTGTTTGTCATACCTGAGTTATGCTTGTGTAGAGTAGCACAGTAAGGAATCAGATGTGTCAGCCTAAGAACTATTTCTGTTCTTTTCCCTGTTTTGATCAGGATTCTCTGGGAATGCTGAAACCGAAAGACATGCCGCGTTTTATTCCCTGCCATCCTCGATAGAACGGACTCCCACCAAGTTAGCCACACAGAAAGTTGCCTTTGGCTCTCATGGAAATTCAGCCTTTCAACCCATTGCAGCTAGCTGTAAAATAGTGCCTCAAGGTCAGAGTCCAAGCCCTGCAGAGTCACCAGGAAAATCCTTCCAGCCTATCACCATGAGTTGCAAGATTGTATCAGGTGAATGTTAGTTTACTTACCCGAGTGCCCTCCCCCTGGAAAACAAGAGAGTGAACCAGTTGGATTTGTTCCGTGTCCTTCCCTTGGTTTTCTGCCAGTCTTTGAACATCAGACAGTAGGAAACTCTAGAATAAGGAGCTAAGCACACTTCTTAGTGCTCAATGAGAAAAAAATACAAGTGTGAAATGGTCCACAACAGATGAAAAGCAGGATGAGAGCTGTTCTCTCCCTGTTCTTGAATGCTTTAAGTATGAAATAGATAGTCTTGAAATGGACTGCTACCCACAGAAAGGCCCAGGCAAAAACACATCTTCTGTGTGGAATATTTTTATGTGGGAAGAAGCCATTCTTCTCCCTCCTGCTTTTGTACAGCTGGGATGGATTAAGAAGAACTTTTTTCTTGATTACTGGGCAAATAATTAGTTTTAACCTTGTAGACTCAAACAGACCCTCTTGTGCTTGCCATATTGCATCAGATGGAGCAGCTTTGGTCTTTTTCTTCCAAAAGTCCATCTAGTGTTGGATTAAATTTCCAGCTGGCTGCAGTGAGCAATGGGACAGCTTCTGAACCAAACGTGGCCAAGGTGCTGCTTTGCTCATTTCACTTGTGGTGCCTTCCCTGCCTGGGTGTGATGCCAATCACTGCATGATGTTTTACATCAGAAAGTGTTAATGTACAGCTCACCGTGGCACATGCTGTGGAGCTGCAAGGTGACCTGTTGCAGCTCTTCATTTTCTGGTGTTCAGGGTAGGGAGGATGAAGCACCAGCTATCAGTATGTGTGATTTCTGGTGATCCGCTCCCAGATAATTTTCTTAAAGTGTGTCTGATTTGTTGTTTTGTTTTGGTTTTGTTGTTTTGCTTTTTTTTAAATTAAATTTCAATATTGTCCCTTGACATCTTAAAACTGTATTCAGGTTGATTTACACTTGAACCTATGCCAAGTGCTTTATTCTTTCTTCATATGCTCTTCTCTTGATCTTTTCCCAAAGCTTCCTAGAAAGCAGGAATTACAGTGGCCGTCCTATCTTTCCTAAAGTCCTTGGACTATTCTTTGTTGATCTTTGCTATTTAAATGTTTCCCTGCTAAATATTTTTCCAAGGTTCTGCTGTCTGCTGAGAAGGGTTACCCCTTTCAGATTTCAAAGCAGTTTATAAGACATGGGGATTTTATTTGATGAGCATTTATGTTCTGTTTTAATTGTCAATAACTGCCAAGAAAGTAGATTAGCAGGCAGGTGAGGCTTGGTGTTTGCTGCTGTCTCTTTTCTCTGATCACTTCCTTGCCTGTCCTTTTCTCTGAATTTCTTGTTTACCTCTTCATGCAGCTTTTTTCTTCTCTAGTTTCTCTCTCTCCTGGTCATGTTACCCAGAAGATGCACGTTTTACAGATTGATTTTGAGGGTTTCTGCTGTAGTGAGAGCAGCCTTTTTAGGGCAACTCCTTGATTCCCACTCTGAGTGCCTGTTCTGTGGGCTGCACAAGGGCAAGAGAGCTCAGCTCTCTTCCTTCATCTCCTTGGGTGCACTGGTCTTGGCAGTGAGAACGATGTAGGTAATATCCCTCAGGATTCAGGGATGGACCAGAGGCTTCTCAAGTTCCCTTTGAGCCCTGCTTGTCCTGGTAGGCAGAGCATGTCCAGGGTAGGTATGAGCCGTAGTGCTTTACGTGCCTTTTCCTTTCCTTCTATCTCCTCTTTCCTTCTCCAAGCCCTGTGACCTCACTCAGGCTGGGAAATGCATCCTCAAAAACCGTTCCTTCTCTAAGCCATTTTCAAAAGTACTGCTATTGCCGTGTTTTTATGTTCTGACAACATTTACAAGCTAGAAGCATTGGACTTTTTTTCCTAAGGTTCTCCAATATCGACCCCTAGTCCATCTCCGCTACCTCGTACCCCAACGTCCACTCCGGTGCACATGAAGCAAGGCTCTGCTAGCTCAGTCATTAATAACCCGTATATTATTGTGGACAAGCCTGGACAGACGGTCGGAGCAGCAGCCACCAGCACAGGTGTGTAGTGTGACCACAGAAGGCAGTGGCTTAGTCTTACCCGTTCGAGTTTGTTCTCCTTTACAATGATCAGTGTAACAGCAGCGTTTCGGCTTGTGGAGGTGGAAGAGTGCTCAGCAGAGAAAGAGGAAGGTGTTGGTTTGCACAGCTGGCCCGTGCGCGTGGCTGAGGCTATCTCAGACTTGAGCATCGTTTCCTATAGAAAACAGCACGGTGTAAAGCCAAACTGAATTCGCAGACACCCCTTCAAAGAGAGCCTGTTCTTTTCAGCTGAAAAGGGAAGGGGAGAAACTGATGCAGACCGTGTTGCACAGCTTTAGACAGAAACAGTGCACAGGTGGTTGGGTGACAGTGGTGGCATGGATGTGGCAAAGAGCAAGGAGAGGTTGCAGTGACTGGCAGATCACTCTTAAGTCCCAGTGTGGGGCACAGTGAATGTGTTGAAATGCTCCTGGCTACCAGGAGAACAGCCATGCTGGGTTTTGTTACTGCTCTCAGCTTCTGCTCGATCCAATTCCAGCTGGTTTGGATTCCTCTTAACTGGATTCCCTCAGTGGTGACAAAAGCCTGGAGTCACAGGGAGGGCTGAACTGCAGGACACAGGTGATGGGTAAAGGAGTCAGTCAATAACCTTTGTGTCGGGGCTGGAGGAAAGGTCCCTCAGAAGTCATTTATTTGTTGTGATATATGGCCAAGAACTGCTGTCTATTTTAAAACACACTTGTTTGTGTATGTGTGTGCTTCCCAGCATCCCAGCAGGATGCCCAGGGCCAAGTGAGGGAGTGCAGCATCCATGGAACACAAACCGTTTGCTGGGCTTGGTTGGAAAACACAAAAATTCTTTTTACTAATGCTTCCTCCCTTTATCACCAGGAACACAGCTGTCACATTCATTTTAACTTCATCACGGGGGGAATTGGTAAGGTAATTGGTAGGAATTGTGTGGCTGTATCTGAATTTTTTTAAGTGTGTTTTGGGGCTTTCTTGGTAGCACTGATGCTGTTTCACCAAGAGGGTTTGATTAACTGGGGTTTTTTTGGTTGGCTGGGAGGATTTCTGCCTCTTATTTTCTGTTTCTTCTTTACCTCTAGCCTGACTTTCTACTCTGCCTAAGTGGTCTATCATGGTTTGGGTAACTTTTGGGTTCTTCTAATAGAGGTTTGTACACGGAGGATAGGACGTGCAGATGCACCAGATCGTTTGGACATAAATGTGTTAGTGCAGTTATTGTTAACGCTGCAGTTTCCCACCACAGTGGAGATGTAAGGGCAGTGTGGCCTGGCAGAGACTGCCTGCTGCCTCTCCTGTATCCTGCACAAATCAAATCACATCAGTGGCAGAGCGAAAAATTGATAGCCTCCCCTCCCCAGACAGCTTTGTTGTTAGAGAGTCTCATCACCAGACCCTGTGTGAGAGAGCAAGAGGGTCTGTGGAACTGACTTTTTGGCAACAGCAGCCAGGCTGGATTGAGCAAAATGTGTATTACAGAAGAAGTCACTGGGGCACTTTTGATAAGGCTGTAGATTGTATTTAAGAAAAGGGGTGAGATCTTCATACTCTGCGAAAGGCAGCCTTCCCAAAGCCCTTATTCTCAGAAATGGCTGGTCATTTCCTTCTAAACTCAAGTGTGGATTATAGTACAACTGTGTGAGAGACTGGTGTTTTGCTTTCATGTGTGTAACCCATGGCTTTGGTGTCTCTTGAACAAACAAAACTTTCAAACCAGCCCAACAGCAGCAGTAACAAGACTGCTGACGAGCAGGGTAAGTTTACCACTGGACCCCCATCTATCTTGGGGACCAGGAGAGTGCTGTGGCACTTGTGTCAGTCTGTTTTTACAAGAGTATCTACCACAGAGGGCCCTGTGCCTTCATTCCTTGTTTCTGTTTCTCCCTTTACCCTCCTCACTCTGTCCCCTTGCTCTTGTAACTCCTCACTTTGTCTCCTTCCTTTTCCTTCCCTCTCCAAGCCTTCCTCCATGCCAGTGTCCAAGGCTAGTGTGGGTTCAGAGGGCATCTGCAGCAGCAAGTTCTGTCCTAATTTCACATATTTGCACCCATAGCTGGTATCCTCAGCCACCCAGGAAGGGGCCTGACCATGTGCTTGGAGCACACAGAGCAGTGGGTGGAGAGTGCCTTTTCTGGGGCATGGTTCCTGCAGGTGGAAATTCAGTGGTGGATTGATTTTGTGCCCTTGGCAGTTCCTGCTGATGTACCTCACGGAGAATGCAGATGAAATGAAATGCCCTGTTCCTTGTTAGAAGAGGTTTCATGTGTGCAGTGGCCCCGCTCCCAGCCCTCACCCAGCATCTGCTTTATTTCCTGCTGCGCAGGGAGCCCGACCAGCAAACTGAGCAGTGTCTGCCAGGCCTCTCACGGGACTGGATCTCCTGTGTCAAAGACCCATGGGAGCACTTTTGGCACCTCAGCTGTCAAGGTAATGTTCTCTCTAGGTGTGTACTTCCCATTTAAAGTCCAGCTTCCTATTAATTGGGGCTTTTTAGTATTAAAAATTCTGCACTTCAGGCAGGTTCCTCAGATTGTCATTTCATGGGAAGGTTTACTGTGTTTAACAGATGGAGCTATAGGAGAGCATGGTGGTTATACAAGATGATAGTGTCACTTCATGCAGCTCTAATTGGGCTTGCCTACATATCTGTTAAAAGCACTGCTGTTTTCTGCAAGGAAATCCATGGAGGGCATAGCTCCCCAAACGTTGTATCTTTCAAAAAAGCTCTTCTGTAGCTGACTTTGATCTTCTTCACTTTGTTAGTCACAGAGTATGATTAAACCAGAGGTGCCTGCCTCAAAACCTTCACTCTGTTCATTATTTTTGTACAGCAGCTGTTCCTAGCAGCCTGAAAATAACTCATGTAGTGGTTTTACAACTGCCTGCGTTTAAAAAAATGTTTGTGTAAACAGTGGAGTAACATTTGGATGTGTAAACAAACAGCAATAAATACAGTTCGTGCTTCTGATCTGCAAAGCCCTAAAGGTACAGAGCTGAACTGTCTCGCATAAAATCTCTCCCTCGTCTTGTGCTAGGAATGGTATTTCTGGCAGGGAAGTGGCGTCAGCGAGGCTCTGAAAGCAGCTGGTGGGTGTGCTGCTGGAAACAGGAGCGTTTCCCCGTCTCCGAGCCACAGGATTAATGCAGGATGTGGTGGGGGAAGGCTTGCCAGTCAGCCTGCACAGAGCAAATCACATTTGGAACTGAGATGCTTCTTGTGTCTGCTGGGGGAAAAGTGTTGCAGGTTGTTGTCTGAAGCAGTTCCTTTGGAGTAGCATTTTCAGTGTTATAACTGCAGTTTGATTAACTGGGGTTAAAAACCTGTGTGCTCAGATGGATTTCACTTAACTGTGTTGAAAATCGTTCATTATTCTGTATTTTTCACTGATTTGAGACAGTTTTTTCTGAAAAGTTTTTGATGACTCAAAGTAGTAACACATCATTAGTAGAAGCGGAATTCTGTATTTCCAGGGCAAAGTTAAAAACTGAAGATATTTTTAAAAACCCATAAAAAAATCACAGTTCTGGAAACAGAAATGTAATTTGATTTATGTCTTCTGGTTGGTGGAAAAGCTGTAATTTTATGGTTTCTTTAAAGAGAAGAGTGTGTGTGATAGTTCAGTGGGATATTACACGTTGTGCATAACTCGCCACTTTTCATCTCTTCACTGTGTGCTAGTTTTCTGTATTTATTTTAATGACTTCAGGCTGTGTTTCTCCAGTCAGTCTCACATGCAGCAACTGTTGGGAGGACAGGTTGTGCCTCCAGCCTTGTCTTCACACCTCCCGTTTGCTACCAGTTGTGCAGCTGTGTGGTGAACCAGAGCAGACAGCCGACCTGTGTGAAAACTAATGTGTTTCCAGCCACGTGTGTCAGTACAGGGAGGATGCCAGGAGCTGCAGGGCCTGATTTCTGGTCTTGATCCATCCCAAGGATGGGCCAAGTGATTGTAAAACCGTGGCTTTGGGGTTCACATTGATGGTAAAAGAGAGCGATTGTACTGTAACGAACTCCCTCAAATGCACTTGACTTCTCTGCTGGCCTCAAACCCAGAAGTGCCAGGTGCCTGAATTTGCAGGTGTGGAAATGTTTTTTACTTAATGTTTGTTGTTTCTGCCAAATGGTGAGTTCTGTCTGGAAGGCCTGTGTGCCACTGCATCGTTCCACTTAAGAGGAGAGCATCAATTCCTCTGAGAGAAGAATTCTTCCCCTCCATAACTTGTTTCTTCTTCCACTGTCTTCTCTCTCTGAGATTGTGTATAGAATCACAACGTGACTGAGGCTGGCAGAGACCTCTTCCACTCAAAGCAGGGTCAAATAGAGTAGGTTCCTTGGGGATGTGTCCAGTTGGGTTTTGAGTATCTTCAAGGCTGAAGAGTCCACAGCCTCTCTGAACAACCTGTTACTCTGATCACCATCATCAACAATAAGGTTTTCCTTATAATTTCCTGTATTTCAATTCGTGCCCATTGACTCTGTCCTTGCATGGCATACTGTTGAATGTTGTCTAGCTTGACCTTCATTACACCTTCCTGGCAGGTATTTGTGTGCATTGATAAGATGCCCCCTCAGCCTATTTGAATTTTAAGTGAAATACTTTTATATAAAAAATTGATCAGAGAACATCAGTTGATTTTTTTTTTTTGCCTGTGTATGACATGGTAAGAAGCACTTACTGCTGTTGGAGATGCAACTTTCCAAATAAAATTTGCTTTGTGGGTTATATTGAGAAAGTTAGACTCCTTTTACTCAAGTGTTGACTGATTTTTGGAAATGTCTTATTTGCACAGGTAATTTGGCCTGCCCAGATGGTCCATGCTGCCCTTTATTAGCAGTCACTTGTTTTATTTCTTTTATTGACCATTTCACTGATTTTTGCACCGTGTCTTCTTATTTGCAGCAGGAGGATTCTCTTTTTGCCACCATGCCACCCCTTTGTCCCATTGGGAGTCATTCCAAGGTGCAAAGCCCCAAATCGGTCACTGGAGGACTTGGAGCTTTTACAAAGGTATTCCTCCTGCCTTTTGTGCTGGGACAGGCAGCCCAGGAGTGTCATTTCATGGTGACTTGTGGCACAAACCATGGAACTCCAGTGCCTGTAAAACTCTTACTGGGACCAGTGTATCTTGCTGCTAAGGGCGCTGTAGCATCTCTCAAAAATGTGTCTTGTTTTCTTTTCTTTCTCTGTGGCTCTGCTGTACCTGTGATCTTTCCTTTTATCACCTCTTCATCCTTTCTGGGGTTCTTCTTGAATCACTGTTGTGTTCAGGCTGATATTTTGAAAGCTATTTTTAATGGGATGCAGTAGAAGTAAACTGTGATAGATCTGTCAGGAGCTTCTTAAAAAATTATAACAGTGATCTGTGAATTTCAGATACTGCTGTTTCTGACTACGTTTCCTTAAATATTACCACATGGAATTTAAAATTGTTTCTGGCAATGTTAGGTGATCCAAGTAAAAGGTGGAAGAATGCTTCCTACCAGTTACAGTACCAACAATCTAACATGAAAAAAAACCCCCAAAACAGCCTTTTTTGTGTCGCTGCCCTTAGGGATTAAATGTAGGGCTGTCTGAGGGGAAACATAAACCATATACCCAAGAGAATGTGTGTATGTCACCTATAATCTTTTACAGTGTCTATAGCTATTGGTTGTAATGTTGCAGGACAGAAATAAAAAACGGGTTCAGAACATGAATATGAAACTTTAAAGTGTGGTGACACTGTGCTGAGATGCAGGATCTGAAGAAGTCAGGTCTGGCCAAGTCCCTTGTCAGGATGAGTGGTACTTGTAACACAACCAGCAATTGCTGTGACTCTGTAATTTCCACGACCACCTCTCAAATGTGGACTGCTTTGTCACTGCAGCCACCCCCCCCACACGCTGTGTGGGGAGCAGCCCTCACTTGGAGCCGAGTTAGAGTCCCCGTGGTGGTGAGCACCACGTGTGAGTTCAGAGCCCTTCCCTGCAGACAGGCTGCTCCACAATCCATCCTGAGTGGTGGAAGGTGTCTGCTTTCCTTATGACTGCTTCTTCCCCTTGCCCAGGTGATAATCAAGCAGGAGCCCGGGGAGCTGCCGCAGCAGGCGGCGGTGCCGGCGGCGGGCGCGGCGCAGCCCTCGGTGCAGCAGTACGTCACCGTCAAGGGCAGCCACATGCTGGCCCTGTCCCCGCAGAAACCCGTGGTGAGCACCGGCGAGGGCACGGTGCAGTCCAAGGTAAGGGGCGCGTGGGCATCTCTGGGGTGCTGGCAGCTGTCTCGTGGTGTTACTGCAACCCTTGGTGCGTCTGCCAGGGGAGCAGGGTTGCTCCTGCCTCGCTCCCAGCTGGCAGCACCGTGGTTAGCTGGGTTCTGTGTGCAGAGTGGCTCGTGTCCTGCTTCCGTGTAGTCCTTGGGAGGGGAGCAGGCTGAGCAGGCACTGTTGCATTTTGTTGTGTACAGGGACATCTCCCACTTCTGTCCAAGCCACTGCACCAGTGGGGTGGAGGTGCCTTTGAGCTGTCAAACCAGAAAGCTGGCTGCCATCATCAGCTCTTGCTGCAACTCATCCAGGTCTTTCCATAAGAGAAGGTGAATTCTTTCCTAGGAATGCAAGCCTGCAACACAGAACAGCACAAATAGGGAGCGGGGTGGAGGCTGAACCAGAACTAGCATTAGGTGAAAGCAGTCCTACTTGAGTAGCAACTCAAGCATTTTACTGTAGGAGTCGTGCCAGTGCAGTCCTACTTTGACAGGAGTGACACAGCTTCTGAGAAGGCACAGTGCAGTGACAAGATGACAGATGTGTCAGAAATTGTCTCCATTCTTGCCTCTTTCCATTGTGGACAGAGTCAAATGACATGCCAAGCACTAGAGATTACATACACGTTTGCATAAGTAAATACTTTTTTTGCATTTGCAACATTTCCTTGTTCTTCTTGCTGCCTTTCTTGCCTGTTTGAGCAGGTACATAAAAACTTGTGTTCTGCTGCAGTTACTGTTAGCACATAAAATTGAAGCACTTTGTGGGTTCTGCTTTGAGGCCATAGTTTTCCCGGGGAATCTGTTCCCATTAATGTGTTGAAATGGAGTTTCTGCATCTCTTTAATTCGCCAAGGCAAGCTTTATCTTCAGCTGGAATTAAGCCATTGCTTATAAATCAGAAAAAAAGGAATTGCCCCGTGATTTGAATGAACTTAATCTTTTGTGGGTGCGCTGAGATCCTGATTGTGTTTAACAGTTTATCGCTTTACTTGGGATTGGCCTCTCGCCGATTTAATTTTGTTCCTGAATGAAGAGCTTCTGTTCGTGACCAGGCACGTCCTGAAACGTCTGGAGATGGGGGTGGTGTGCCAGGCAGGATTCCCACGATGGCTGTGGCCAGCAGTGCCCCATCCCATCCCTGTTTGTTGCAGGTTGTTGGCGTCCCGGTTGGTTCTGCGTTGCAGTCCACAGTGAAGCAAGCAGTGGCCATAAGTGGAGGCCAGATCTTCGTGGCCAAGTCCAGCTCCTCGGTGGCAAAGGCTGTTGGTTCAAAGCAGGTGGTGACTCAAGGTGTAGCCAAAGCCATTGTGAGTGGAGGTGGAGGGACAATTGTTGCTCAGCCCGTGCAGACTATAACAAAGGCGCAAGTTTCTTCCACGGGGGCTCAGAAAAGTACATCTCAAGGCTCAGGTAGAGTGATTTTACACCTTGTTAATACCTGGTGATGGGTCTATAACGATTTATTCAACTGCAAAATAGCTGTGTGTGATTGAAAAATTTGAAAGTGGGTAGAGAGCTCTGTAGGAAAATCCAGACTGAGATTAGTAATAAAGAAAATGTTAGTTCATTATCTGTAAGGAGGAAGAGGGAACACAAATGCTTTAAAACATGCAGTGCTCCAGGAGTGGAGACTGGATAGATACGCTGGGCAATGTGCAGGAGACCTAGCAGACTTGCATGGAGCCAGGTCTCACATTTTTGCCTGGCACTGTGGTCCTTTCCCCGTGAATCCAGCCAGCCACAGCCAAAGTGTCCCTATTTCACCCCCGCATCTTCCCCAGTGCTTCCAGGTGCAGGAGTATGGGCAGAAGCCCCCTGTCTGCATCTGCACGCAGCTGCTTTGGCTGAGCAGGGGCTGGGGCTCTGGGCTGCTGGGAAGCTGCTGTGTGGTGCCTGGGGCTGGAGGAAGCCTGCAGACCCCATGGCTGTGCTGCTTTGGCCTGCAGCCACAAGTGGGACTGCACGCAGAGAGATGTTAAAAAAAGTGTCTGTGCATCCCTGGTGGAGTTAATCTGCGGTTGGAGCAGCTAAGTAGGGATTACTGAGGGCTAGTGGCATGTCACTGAGTGCTTCCATCCTGTGCAGATTGCAGTGCATACGACTTTCTGCAAGCACCTGGTTTATTTGTTCTTATTCTCTCTTTCTAGTGATGGCTACACTGCAGTTACCAGCCACCAACCTGGCAAACTTGGCAAACTTACCACCGGGCACCAAGCTGTACCTCACCACCAACAGCAAGAACCCTTCTGGGAAAGGAAAACTGCTGCTGATACCCCAAGGAGCCATACTGCGAGCCACAAATAATGCTAGTTAGTCTTGCAGGGAAATCTAATGAGTTAAATAACATATAATTAATATGTTTGGCATTTTTGCTAGAAAGCATCCCGATGCTGTGGAAATCAGTAATGGGATAAGGTTTCTTTGTTCACAACAACCCATATGTGGTGCTTTTTAAGGCTGAGATCTCACAAGTGGCTTTTGTTTCCAGTGAAACTTCTTTTCATCTCATGCTTTCAATGCAGAAACATGTTTTTTTAATAGGCCTGTGAATGGAACTCCCAGTGAAATACCTTCAGCTGGGGCAGTCCAACTTTGATAATCTCATTGGCAGCAAGGAAGTTCAGATACTTGTGATGTTTATGACAGAGCCATGAGTATATTTTTAGCCTTGTTTCTTAATGAGAGACTGCAAAAAAGTTGCTGTTCAGGCTGTTCCTTCTGGAGACAGAGCAATACCAATGCATCACTGCAAATTACCACTGCTTGGTATTCATCATCTATTATTCTGTTAACAAAATTGCATTGACAGCCAATGAAAGTAAAATTAAAAAGCCAGTGAGATTCAGAGTGTTTCCAGAGCTTTTGCTGCAGATCCATAACCTGCAAAAGAGTGGTGAAAAGATTGTTCTTCTGTTGGACAGCATTTTCATTTGATAGAAAGTTCAAAACAGCCTGAAATTGCTGACCAGCCCTCCTTATCTCCCCAATAGTTCCTCTCGTTCATGGCATTATCTGAGCTGTAAGAGAGCACAGCAGCACAGCTGAGCTCTTCTTTACTGAATAATAATGTTACTTGGCTGCAGAACATGTGGCACCAAATGTCTGGCAAAGTCTTTTCAAGTACTTGTATATACAGGGATGCTTTGGCAGCTGACAGTCTGATTACCAAAGGGTCAAGTCTTTTCCTCTTGTTACAGGTCTTCAGTCTGGTTCTTCTACGAATAGTGGAGCAGGAGGAGGAGGTGGAGGAACCCAAAGCACAAGCAGCAACTTGTCACAGCACCTCACCTATACATCCTACATCCTGAAGCAGACACCCCAGGTCAGTGGCACAAGCATCTCAGTGGAAACACATTGACATTTCAGGCTGCACTGGTGTTAGGTGGATGTCCTGGGGTTCTGTAGTGTGTGAAACATTCTTGGACTCTGGATCTTATTTGACCTCTCTGCTGATGTGCTTCCATCAGAAAGTGCTCTGCAGCAAGAAGGCTGCATCCAGCCCTTAGTGCAGCCGCATCCAGTGTGATCAGCAGTGCTTTGTTCCAGAAGATGCAATGTCGTTGTGGCTGCATTATAGCCACAGGCTTTTATCTGTTATTGACACTCCTAGATTTCTGTTGTCTCTTAACTGTGTTTCAAAGTGCTGACCTCCCTGATTTATTTCTGGAGCAGGGCACCTTTCTGGTTGGCCAGCCTTCGCCTCAGAGCTCTGGGAAGCAGCTGACTCCAGCATCAGTTGTTCAGGGCAGTGTAGGAGTTGGAGCATCTTCCACACAGGGACAAGCCCTAAAAGTGATAACTGGACAGAAAACAGCTCTGTTTACACAGGTAATGTGCAAGTGATGTGCTTCTCTCTTACTAGTTTTGTCAGATAAAGTACAGAAACCACAGCCACACGATATTGAGAGCATTTCCTTTCATAGCTGTTTGGTTCGATGTGGGTCTTTGTACAATCGTGGTGCTGGCTGTACCACGACGAGGAAAGCACACAAAGGCTTACTTTCATCAGACTACAGATTTCCAGCTTTATTTCTCTTCCCAGAGGGGGTCAGCTTGCAATCTGTGTAAGCCTGGGGTTGCTGCTTTGTAAATGGGCTCTGGGATTTCTTAGTGAAATGGAATTGGAAAAGTGAATAGAGTCAGGTGCAAAAATGTGCTTAAATACTTGAACTTTAAAAATGGGTCACCTGCTAAAGCTCTTAAAAATCTTTGGGTTTGGTACCCCTCAAAGGTCCTTCTTTTAAAAACTACCAAGTAGTCCCTATGAAATTCAAATGCACCAAGAGTACTTGCAATTGATTATCCAAAATTCAGTATTGATAGACATATGTTTGCAAAGTCAGCACTTGATTTCTGAGGTGATAATTTTGTTACAGCGATTATTGCCAGAATTTTATTTTTTCAAAAGTATTTTGAAAATATTTTCTAGTAATATAAAAAGCATTTATCTTGTTTGTTTTGTTGTTGTTGTTCTGTTTTGATTTGGTTTTTTAAAATCATTTAAAACCCAAACTAATATACTGTTTTCCTTTTGCTGCATTCTTTCTCAAAGGCTGCATCCAGTGGACAGACATCACTGGTGAAAATATCAGATGGGTCTATAAAATCAGTGCCTGCCTCATCCCAGCTCTCCAAACCTGGCACCACGGTGCTGAGAGTATCAGGAGGTGTCATCACCGCGGCTGCTGCTCCTGCCGTGTCCCTCCCCACGAATGGGGTGGCCCAGGTGAGAAACAGCACTGCCAGTGTTCTGTAATGCAGTGTTTGCACTCTTGCCACGACAGTCCCAGGAAAGGACTTGGACTGCTTTTCTCCCCTGCTGGTGTTCTTCCAGTCAGCTTGCTGGTGTGTGTGCTGTTCCTTGTGTGGAGCAGCAGTGGGTGCTCCTGAGAGCACGGGCCCTGCACAGTGCTGAGTGCCCAGGCTGCTGTCTGTGGGTGTCGGGGGCTGGCAGCAGCCGGGGGGCCCTGGCTGTGTGCAGAGGGTGTCACTGCTCTCCACCCCAGGGCAGCCTGGGAAGGAGCTGGTTTGGCATGGAGGGAGGCAGGACCCAAAACATTTGTGTTCCTGAAGTGAATGCTCTTGTGGGTAGATGCGGCCGTGGATTCAATTGATGCAGGCTGTCCACCTGGAGTGGAGCTGCAGTTCATGGAGAGGGGAGGAGGCAGCAAAATGAAGAGTGTGTAATTCACTCTGAGCCTGTTTCTTGCTGTTAGCCCCTAATCTATGCCTCCCAAATGCCTGTGGAGAGTTGATGCCATGCTACCACAGCCACCATTCTATAAGTGCCATTGCTGTGTGTGGGCTTTTGGATATGAGCTTGAGAATCTCTTGCTTCCTAACGATAGATAAATATTTGGGTTTGCTACTTTTATTACTTATATATTACCTTGTTGTGCTTATTTTTGAATCACCTGTGACATGAAAAGGGATTTGTTATCCCTCTCTGCCTCTTATGCAGCAAACAGATAATGCAGGTTCCAGTTCATCATCTTCTGGAACTCCTGCAGCAAAGACATCTGGACAGCAACACCAAATCTGTGTAAGCCAGAGCCAGTCTACTTCATCAGTCGTGAATAAGACTGCGACTTCCAGTGTTGTAAGTGTTGCTTCCTTGATGACTACACCAACGCCTGTGACGGGAAAAGCTACAGTATCAGGTATTAAACTCCCTTCACACTTTTCCTGGAGAAAGTTGGAATCCAGGTGTGAGTTCTGTAGATGTCTTCACTGTCAATGGAAGAATATAGAGTCACCTGCATTTGCAAGTGTGTAAAAGTCATGCTTTCTAAAACATCTTACTAGCATATCTTTTGGCTTAGCCAAGGAAATTTCTGATGATTTGGCATGCTTTTGGCATTGACTGTATCTGTTACAAATAACAGCACAAGCTGCCCTTTGGTACTGGAGAGGGATTTTAGTTTTCATGCCAGGTTCTCACTAGAAGATGCATTCTGCCTGTCAGGAGCACAGTGTCACTATCAAGATACCAGCAGTACTACAGACTTGATTAGTTTGTGAAAGTGAAATTCCACTGTATGCAGAGAATGAGCAGAATTTGTCTCTGAGGCTTTGCATCTGCTCTGTTGGGATTGAAAAGGAGAGAGATGTTGGTTAGAGGGAACTGAAGCCTTTGAAGTCAAAATTCATTAAGTACAGTGACGTACACTGGATCCAGATCATTCAAGTTAATAAAAATGGACTGCCCTTACGTGGAGGGGAGTTCTCCTTATTTACTTTTATTGTATTCCAGCATCCTTCATGTCAGGGAGAGCAAATACGGGAGAGAGCTAATACAGGTTTGAGAGTTATGAGTTAAAATTGGAAATTTTTGTTTAGATTAATTTACCTGCTGGTGTGTTCTGTTCACTTGAAGTGGTTTCTTACGAAGTGAAAGCAGAGTGAAAATACAGAAAAGAGAAAATAAGTGACACTGAGCTCATCTGACAGTGTCTTTTTGAAGCAGCTCTTCTTGTTTCCTCTCTACTCAGACTTCTAAACTTCTCCTTTCTCATGGGCATATTTTACCCAGAGCTTGAAAATAAACAGCATAGATTGCTAAGACTGACAGAATGCTGCAGGAAGCAATTCAGTACTTCTCTCTTTGCAAGGAAAGCAGCCGGGTGGGTTTTTTGTAGGAAATAAGCCATACTAAATAGCTTTCAGATTAAAACTCACATTTACGTGTGAGAACGCTGTCTAGATTTTGTTTTGGGGGATTTTTGTAACCTGAAGCATTGACTTCATCATGGACAACTCTTTCTTCAAGAATCTCAGGAGCAGTGGCTATAAAATGTTATTTCAATGCAATAACAAACAAAAACTCAAAACTGTTAAAATTCTGAACATTTGTGGTTTTAAAGGCAACTTTTTGAAAAGGATTTCAAACTTTCTTTTGTTTTTGTATCAAGCAATGTCTCCCACCCACCAGGCTGATAGGGTTTGTTGAAAAGATCTGTTCTTGCCAGCCTTGCTGTCGGCTCCCTTGCTGTCCTACCCTGACACATCAGTGTGTCCCACACAAAAGAGTGTGTAGCACTAGGTGAGCCTTCTTGCCTGGAGGTGAAAGCCTGACTGATCAGTGCTGGGCATCCTTAAAAACCCAGAAAAAGCAAGACATCTTCGCCAGACCTTGCACATCTAGTACTTGGAAGGCAGCTATGTTTCTGTACTACTACTACTAATTATAATAATATAAAGAAAATGGAAACTTTATGTCAAATCACAGTTACAAAACTGCCATGGTGAAACTAAGAAGTTTATTGTTGCCAATGTTTTAAAGTAGAAGCCTGCTAAATTTCTACAATCTGAAGCAAAGTTAGCTACAGATTGAATACAACCGCATGGAAAATAGCCAGTTTAGCAGTAGAAAGGATGGACATAGGCCCAAATCACAGTGTTAGAGTGCTGGCTGTGGTGGCTTGGGATGTTGTCACAAGGAGGTGACATCTGCTTGTGGAGAGAGCTGGCAGACAGGTGATGAGTCCTCCTCACCCGTGGCACTGTGGCACAGCTTGGAGTCATGCCGATTTCTCCTGAAGTTACTGAGTGCTGCCATTGATAATGCTGTTAATATCTGGATGTTCTGCTTGTTCTCTTGTCCTTGACTAAAATCAGGGATTTAGTTCAGTCTCCAGTTTCATGTACTTCCCAGCCTGATTAGCCATGCTTATGGGTGTGTTCAGTGCACGTTACAGAGAGGCACAACGCTCAGTTCAGGTATGTCCTTTGTCAGACCTGCTGCACAGCAGCCTTGGGCTTGTCCCGTAGTTGGAGCAGGGTTGGTTGTGCCCTGCTGGCAGCAGTGGATGCTGCTAAGCTGAACTGCAGAGGTGTGAGTGGCACTGGGACACCTCCCTGAGAGCAGCTGTGTGAGTACAACAGAGCTGTAGTTGACTGGCTTACCACAGCCTTGAGCACGAGGTCTGCTCCTGATAAGAGTGTTTTGCTCTGCTGAGCCTGCTTCAGTTGAAAGGTTTGTTACATCAACTTTTGCTTAAGATTCCTTAGGTAACGAGGAGATTTGCTTTACAACTCTCAGAGTGCTGTGCAGCATGTAAGAGTGTGCACGCTGCGGTGCAGCACTACAGCGTTTGAGCCATCTCTTGTGTCAGTGAAAACTCGTCCTGACAGCTCACCCAACTGTGGCTTGTTAAGAGGGTGGCAGTGCTAGGTTACATGCCATCCTGCTTCAAGCAGAAAGGGAGAGAAGTAGCTGGAGATAAACTAACTGGTGTGTTTTATTTAACATTTTGTCTTCCGTTCTTCTTGCAGGGTTGCTAAAAATCCACTCAAATCAGTCTAGTCCACAGCAGGCTGTTCTGACAGTTCCCAGCCAGCTTAAACAGCTCGGTGTAAACACAGCTTCTGGAGGTGTTCAGACAATACTCATGCCTATGAACAAAGGTAAAGGGCAGAGGAGGATGACAGATGGTGTTTGAAAATCTCCTTTGACACAGGGTAGCACTTGGTCACTGTTGGCATACATGGTGCGAAGTAGAGATAGAAGAAACTGTAGCAAGGAATTCATCCCTAAACTTTGTGCTGCAAAAAGAGTGTGCTGCTTCTGAAAATGTTAATTTGTCGAAGTGTACGAAATTTGATTTTTTTTTTTTTTCTTTTTTTGTTGCCCCCCCCTTTTTTTTTTCTTTTTCATCTCCAGTGCTACAGTCACTTTCTACCAGCAAAGTTTCAGCAGTTTCAGCAGTCACAGCAGCAAGTACAGTTGTCTCAAGTCCTTCCACGGCATCAATTGCCAAAGGTAACGAGGGGTTTCTTAGTAAGATAAGTAGTGAAAAATAAGCTGGTGCTGCTTTATGCAAGTGGCCTGTCTATTTAAGTAGACTCCATGACTGTGGGTTCCTTTATTTCCATTATTAGTAGAGTTTAAATCAAGTTAAAATGACACCTGGGAACTGAGGATTTAACATTGACTTCTCCCTCAACAAATCGCACATCACAGACAGGTACAGAGAAAAATGAGAACGTTCCAGAAAGCTACAGAGAGTACCTTAAACACTCATTGTTTCAATCCATATTTGCAGAACTGCATAGAGCGGCAAGTATTCAAGCACAGATTCTGCTGTTCTCAGACAGATGCACTGGAGGTTGCTTTCCAGCAGCACTAGATGCAGACAGCACGTGTCCCCGTGCACACAGAGAGGGGAGAGGTACATGCAGTCCTTCCCAGGATAAAGCATGGGGCAGAGCTCCCACACCTGCAGTCCAGCTCTGGCAGAACTGTCATGTCTCTGCCCATCCCAGACTGCCTGGTTATTTGGGTTCGGCACGTCTCTCACTGCTTCTGTCTCACCAGAGTTCTGTCCTAGACGTGAGAAAGTTCAGATGTCAGAATCAGTGATGTCTTCAAAAAAGTTGTCACTTTGAAGTGTCGCCTCTTGTTAAAACTTGGTAGCTTTCTATCCAGCTCTTCGTTTGCAGACTGGCCAGGCAGTTCAGTTTAGATCAAGCAGTCGTATGCAAAACAGCAGCAATTGATTGTGCAGGTTTTCTGACAAGAATGAGATATGAGCATGTGGGGATTTGTGGGGGGAACATGTTCTGGTAGGTCTCTTTCAGCACAATTGAAGGTCAAATTTGTTCATGCTTAGCAATGAGAATGCAAACAATAAATGAAGGGATGTTACGTAAGACCTTTAGCCTTACTGGAGTCTCACAAGACTGTCTGGTACTTTTATCAAGCTGGCTGTACTTTTTGTCTTAAAATGTGTTCTGTTTCTTTGAAGTTAAGATGGAGCCTGATTCAACAGGACAAAACTGCAGTTCTGTGGGTACCCAAGAAGGCCAAGCAGCAGTTAAAACAGAAGAGAGCTCTGAACTTGGGAATTATGTTATCAAGTAATTGTTCATTTCTCTATAAGGATTTCTGATCTTTGAAGTGCTGGGGGAATGGAGATGGTTCTAGGGATGCGTGCAGCAGTGTTACTTTGACCTAGAAATACATTATAAAATCTTCTGTCCCATACACTGCTGTATCTGTACTAATCGTGTTGGGTGGCATTTGTTTCAGACAGTCTTGCAATGTTTTATTTGTGAATGGATTTGTGTGCAGGGTTCATGAAAGGGGAAAAATTATTTGAAGATTTGCAGTTGTTTTGGGCTTTGTTAAAATCACAAGCTGCTAAAATCTCTTTATCATCCTCTGCTTGTATAAGTCCCATTGCCATTGCGTGTCCTTAGGTCACACTGCCCAGTGAAATGCAGCTCTGAAAAGGGGCATCTGAAATAAGCAGAACTGTCCACCTTCTGGCCTCTCAAGTCTTGTTAAGCTCATATACTTCTGTAATTACTTAGTATGAGGGCTGCTTTGCTTCAGAATTAGAATTAAATAACAATGAGTATTTGATCACTGGGTGCTGTGAAATCCAGTGCCTTTCTTGTGATGCTTTTGCAAGTACATGTTAGTCTTTTTTCACCAGAACTTTCTCTGCATATTTCTTGCAGTGTGTAGGATGTCTCTTCTGCTCTTGATTCCTCCAGCTTTCCTGTCTCTGTGTTTTGAAAAGTTTTGTTATCTCGGCGTATCCCTGCAGACACTACCCTGATGGAGAGTGTGTGTAAGAGACAGGAATAAACCTTCAGTCACTGCACACTGAAAATTATCTTAGTTACAAGATAACAATTGGAAAATACAGTTAAATAGACTATGGCTGGTTAAGTCAAGGCCCATAAATACAAAGTTTCCCATGTTTCCTACTGGGACAGCCTGCGCTAGTTACCCCTCAAAGTAGTGTTGCAGCTCACGAGATACTGCAGGGATTTCCTCCAAGCCTGTCTTCAGTTTCTTCAGCCTGACAAATGCAGCTTCAGATGGGGACACTTTGGCAAGAGGAAGGGCTGTTTGAAATACCTTCTCTGGATTGGGGTATAAGAGTTTATCCTCACACTGCTATTTGTAATGCCTTGGGGCTAAAGACTTTAAACCACGCAGTGATTTTGAAACCTTTTACATCTGATTCATTGCTTCCAACAGCAGTCTTCATTGTGTTTCTTTTTATCCCTTGCAGCATAGAATATTTGGAGAACATCCAGCAGCTTTTAACGGCAATAGTGAAGAAGGTTCCATTAATTGCTGAAAAAAGTAAGCAGTAAATGAAAAGGCTTTGCTCTGTATTGTCAGTGTATCAACAGAATGCCTTGCATGCTCTGTAGCTGCAGAAGTTATTAAAGGGTGGAATAAAATGAAGCCATTCTCCTAGAGAGCTTACTCCAGGGGTTATTCTGAAAATGCTTAGAATTAGATTCTTCCAGAAAAGTCAAATATGTTGTTAGCAGTTAAAATCTTTCATCTGTTTTTTTTGTTAGAAATACCTCGTATTTCTTCACATAATGGCTGCAAGTAGGTCTTCTTTTTCCTGGTTTGTCCTTAATGGATATGCTTTTTTCTTTTCTTTTTTTCTTTTTTTAAATTTAACACCAGGGTTTCAGCAAGCTGGCAAATACAGTAACATAGCTCAACCCTGAAATGTGTTTGTTATCGAGGTTTTTGCCTTCTTTTTTAACCAAAAGGGAATAGTTTGCAGAGAAACGTCTTAATCTTGTGTGGTAATTTATTATTTCATTCCTCATGTACATAACTGAAAATGTATCAGCTTCCTCTGGTAACTAATGCACTTTGAATGAGTGGACCTGGAGACTGGGTAGAGCAGACCCTCTCAAGCAGAGGCAGCAAAGTAGGAGTGAGGGGCATAGTAAAGCTTTCATCACATACAGCTCTCGTGCTTTTGCCAGGAAACCTTTTCACTTTTGTTTCATTTTTATGCTGTAATTTGTGTGGGAAAAAAAAATCCAGTTTTCCAAAGGAAAAGACTGACTAGTAAGGCAGACTTAAAGGTCTACATAATAAGTTTTGGAGGGGAAAAGAGGCTTAAAACAGCCCATAGCTACAGGTGTCAGTGTATGTGACCAAGAGGGAGGCTGGTTTTTCATTCAAAAACCAGTGTCAGTTTCTTGGAGAGAGCACAGCGTTTGTAAGAGTTGGTTGCAGTCATTGAGCCTGTGAGCATGAAATGCATTTCCCTCTTCCTCTTTGCTAAATGACATCAAACCCAGAATGCATCTTACATCACTTACTGAAAATTTAATAGAATTTTTGATTTTGTGTTTTTTTAGGTGAGGATGTAAGCTCTTTTTGTGCCAGTTCAGTGGAGCAGTATTACAGCTGGAACATTGGGAAGAGGAGGGCAGCCGAGGTAATTCTCTCCTCCAATGCTTCATAAGCAGTCACTAGGACCACAAGAAGGATTTCTGAATTATGGAACCTTCCTTGTTGTTGTCTGATTTGTTTTCTGAATAAACCTGTTATTTTAAATGGCAGCATTCCTTACTGCAAGGTGCACTGGCACGTGTTCAGACAGTGATCCAGTTTATTGTTCACAGGCTTTCTCGAGCAGAAAGGATGCTGAAGGTCATTTTTCAGTTTATTTATAGTAAGGTGGTTTTTGAAGCATTTTAAACCTCTAATTTTTTTTCAAACTGGTAGTGCTTTATCCTCATCTCTCCTCTGTGGCATGTTACAGTCAAGGGAGTTTTACCCAGCATACTTTATCTATCTTTTTATGGGATTGTGTCTGCTTTCTGTAGGATGAGAATTGAGGGCTCTGACATAAGCAGTACTAATGCTGAAATAGACTGTCAGTTCACCAAAGATAAATATTTCAGTTAACCTGGACCTTTTGTATTGTAGTTTCCCTCTATTTCTCCATAACTTTGCCATCTTGCTGTGGAGTTTTACAGGGAAGATGTTAACACTGAATTAGATCCTCTGCTGTTGCCAGCTTAAATGATCAAAGCGTTTAACCAAATTTTAAGAACATATTTTGCTCTCATGGATTTCTTGCACCATCTTTGGTGTTAACTTGGGAGATGAGACATTTCAAGTCAAGACAAATGTGACTAGGCCCCTGTAAATGTGTGTCCCTTTTCTTGAAATTCTTTTTGGATGATAAAACAAAGTTTAAATGACCTGTCAGAAGTCACTCTGACTCCTGAGAAAATCGTGTTCCTTTTCTGTTTCCCTTGCAACCTGGATTATGGTTCTAGGCTGTAAGCTAACTGTAAATGTTGTAGCCAGTGTGCTGAGCTTTCTCTTTGGTTGGTCACAGTGGCAACGAGCAATGACGGTGAGAAAGATCCTACAAGAAATCGTAGAGAAGCATCCCAGGTTTCACAATATCACCCCCCTGAAAACAAAGCACGTGGTGCACTGGTGTCGGTGCCATGGCTACACTCCCCCTGACCCCGAGACCTTGCGGAACGAGGAGGACTCCATTGAGGACGTGCTGACACAGATAGACAGTGAGCCAGGTGAGTGTGGGGGACAGGGAGCTCCTTTCTGCCAAAGACACTGTTTATTAAACCCCTGTGTACAAGCACATCTGGAGAAGGGGATTCTTACTTCCTTTGTTTTCACTTAATTCACTCCGGAATAACAAAACCTGGAGATTGTAAGGGCAGGTCTACAAGTGGGGCTGTCCCTTGTCCCTATCAGTCCTGATGTTTTTCTGGGGCTTCTCTTGGTTTTTATTGTGCTTTGGGGCCCTTGGAGGCTCAGTGTAGATGAATCTCGTGAAAGATGATTCTTGCTCCACAATGTAATCATTTATAAGTGGATACACAAAGTAAGAAGAGGAAGTAACGACATTTCTGCCCTTGGGTAAGCTTAGCCTCTGTGAAGACTTACCATGCAAACAGTATGAATGAGTTCAGGTACAGAACAAAAAAAACCGAACCTGGCAGTGGCAGTGTGGAGCTCAGTGGGGGTTAATTTACCTCCAAAAGTGAGGTGAATTGGCTCGTGTGAAGCTTCATGCTTTGCATAACAGCTGCTACATTATTCCACTAGCATAGCTCTAGGATCCCCACAGTTCATTTCAGTGTGTATTAAAATCATGTCTTTAATTTCACCCATTCCTCGCAGTTAAGCTCTCTTGTTTCACCTTCAGATAATCCCTTTCCAAAAGCTGAATGTTTTTCTGTTCTGCTCATACAGGGATTTGAGGAATTTCACAGAAATGTATGGAATTAATTATATGTTGTAAAGTCCGGCCCTGCATTGCAGTCGTTGAAGGTGGAAAGGAAGCCTACATCCACCTTACAATATTTTTAACTAAATCACTGTATTTGTGTTTGTCTTTGAAGAGTAGAATCTGTTGACTGCATAGCTTTGCACTGAAGGTTTTACTGGCTTGTGTCAATCCTGCAGAGAAGAGGTTACCTTTCTGCCATTCCACTGTGAACCTGTCTTCTCATATTTTTTTTTAAGAAGCATGATAATGCTCGTCGCAATGTAAAAGATGGTTTAGCACTACATGCTCCACTTCTCTAAGCAAATTGAGAGCATCAGACTGATTTGCCAGTTGCCAAAAAGCTTAAAAAGCTTCTGTGAGAATGTTTGGGAGACTGACACGAGCCTGGTTTTGTATGAAATGCAGCCTTCTTGATTGGTGTGGGAGCAGATGTGGGAGAGAACCATGAGTGTCATGAAGATATAATTAGAAGGCTCTCAATGACTGTTTGCATTTCTGTTCATCCTTATATTTGGTAGGCGCTACAAAACTAACTTGCAATTACCTTAATTTCTTACCATATTTTGAGTGTGCATCTGTTTATAAACAGCTTTCCATAACCTATCATGTGTTTAATTGATTGCTTCTGTTTCAGAATGCCCTTCATCTTACAGCACTGGTGAGGAGCTGTGCCGAAAACTGGAGGAACTACAGCAATTTCTGAAACAAGAGCCAGAACACGAAGAGGAAGTAGATATTCTCAGCTTTAGCGAGCCATTAAAAATAAACATTAAGAAAGAACAGGAGGAGAAACAAGAAGAGATGAAGTTCTACATGGCTTCCTTGCCTGCATCAGAGTTTGTGAGGGACGCTGCTGAGAAGGTAATAAGTGAATCATAAAGCTACTTAGAACTGTTGTTAAGCTAGTTGTGGTCTTACATTTATTTAGTTGCATTTCTTTCATCTATATAGGCCTTGGGAATTTTAATGGAATTTTTTATAAATGCCTTGGAAAAATTGGACCTTCTGACTCAAGACACGCGGCTGCCAGTTCTGGCAGGGGAAAGGGAAGAATGCCAGCTGGGAGCTCACTTCAGAATAGCTGTTTTGCAGGGCTTAGTACAGAAAAATCATCTTGAAAGGCTAAAAGCAAGGATAAATGAGGGATGAGGAGCACTAGCACTGAAATCTTCCTGTCCCATCATGCGAAAGGTGTGGACTTGTTGCTTGGACCAATGCTGTGTAATAGCAGTTCCTGTAAAGGGGCTGTGGTAAAACTTAGCAAACTTCTCTGCTGTTTTGGTATTTTCCTCCTATTCAGTTTAGGGCAAAAGAGAGGGAGATCTTCAGTCACGGCAGCAGGAGAGAGGAGACTGGCTTGGCTTGTAGGAAAGTATGCTTGCTGTTGTACCAGAGGACATGGGAGCAGCAGGAGGGGTTTGCACGGAGCAGTTGTTGGAGGAAGGAAGGATCCCTGTCCCCACCTCACCTGCTGACACCAAGGGACAAAACTTTGGTTCTGCAGTGTGTCTGGCCTCTTGCTACGTAGGTGACAAAGGGACAGGCACAGTGAGAGTGGAACTGAGGGATGAAACACTCTTCTGATGAGGAACTCCTGTGCCAGGCATACTGCTTAAAGTGGTTTCAGTGGCCAGAGTTGGGTGCAGGAAAAATGATGAGTAGATGGATTGAAGATATGTGCAGATTTAAAATGGAGGTTCCATTCTCAACCCAGAGATACCCAGTGCGGCCTGGGTTTTGTGTGGACTTTCTGAAACAAAAGCTAAAACCTGCTTTTGTTTCTTCTGACTTTCAGAGGCATTTCTACAGGCTGTGCTAATTTTACCCAGATATTTTTAAAATTAAGCCTGAGATTATACTGCCTGAAAGTTCTGTAGTGTCTACTTGCTTCTCTTTTAACTACCCTTTGTAACAGGGTTTTTTGCTGTTAATCTTATCTAATAGTACTACAATGTGAGTTGTTATTTGATATACTGATTTTTTTTTTCTCTCTTATATTTTATAGATAGGGATTTCTTTTCAACCTGCTGAGGTACAAAAGAATGTTTATGCATCTGTAATAGAAGATATGATTTTAAAGGTAAGAAATTACTTCACAGGAAGGGCTTGTCTGTAATTGTATTAACTCAGCAATTAGAAAAAAGATGGAATATCTTTATTAGTATGCATTTATCAAATGGAAGTCTGTCTTTCTGCATGAATAGATAGATACATAGCTGCCCAAAGAGAGTCATACACTTTTGTGTGGGTTTCAGTTTTCTAACTGATTTGTTGGCTTGCACAACAGAATAGTGATTTGCAAATTCTCACCACCAGTAAGATATTGACTCATTCTGTAATTTTGAAAGTACCCTTTGCTTTGTCCTTCCCTTCAGAATTGAGGGGGGAATCTTTCAGATTGTGTAAGATTTGATTGTTTTATACAAGGTTAGCTGTCTTTTCCTAAATACTGCTCAGTTACTTTGCCCAGGTTGTCTCTGCTGGGAGACTGCTGAATTCCTGCGGGCAGTAACAATTCTGCCTTGTGTGAGAAACTATTTCTCTGTCATAATCACTTCTGGAAAAACAGAGAAATGGTTTTGCACCAAAATTTGAACAGCAGGGATCTGGAGTTGCTGGGTTTGGACCGAAGGCTAACACAGATTATTTCTAGCAGCACTCTGGTGTATTTCATGCCAAAGATGATTTTTAGGGTTGTTTATACAGACTGCAGCTTATCAGAAGATGAGTTTCACAAAAGCTAGTTGATTCCAGGTGGCACATGCACTCGTGTGCATGTCTGTGCTGTGCTCCCTGTTACTTAGCACAGCTGAACTCTGGTACCGATGCATCCATTTGTAGACACAGATTGTAGCCCTCAGGTTGCTCTATTATAATTGTAGAGCTATGCCAGCTTTCCTCACTGAACGTTGCAGAAACCTCTCCTCTGGTCTTGATGCAGCACAGAAAGCCAAGAGCCTTAATTAGCTTTTGACTGAACCTTGGTTAAGCCAAGTGTTGGGCATCTGGCTGCTCAGGCTGGGAGGTTTCTGTGAGGGTGTCGTGAACACAAGCCTGGTGACCACAGGGAGTGGGCTGGGATGCAAGTACTGGCTCCCAGGAGAATATCTGCAGCCTGCCATGTACAAAACCAGCTCTGGTGTGTGAGAGGAGGGGTCCTGAAATGCTCTTGGAAGCACAGGCTCTGGAACGCTGGATCCACCCTGCTGGGCACGTACTGCTCTGCAGGTCTGGAGGGAAAGCAGGCTGGGCAGTTGCAGCCTGAGCTCTGTGCATCTCTGGGTCTCTTTCTGTTCAACAAACTCGTGTCTTAAGTAATAAAAGTCACTCGGGCGTCTTGAACTGCCCTGTGCTGATCATTTGAGGATTGAAGCAAGCCAAAGTTTCAGCTGTTTTTTCAGTGATACTTGAGCAAATAGCAAGTTCCTTTGCTCTTTTTGTCCTGCTGCCCCCTAATGCTGTCTCTTGTGTCAGGCCACCGAACAGCTGATGAGTGATATCCTACGGCAGGCGCTCGCTGTGGCGTACCAGACAGCTCCTCACAACAGGTACAGCAGCGGGGCTGCTCTGCCACCGCTCACACGGCACTAAGGGCTGCAGTGGCTTTTAGTCAGGCTTTGTGCGGCTCACACCACGAGAGTGAGGGAATTTATGGACGATACTCTGAGAAGACCCAAGCGTTAAGAGGGGATTTGTCATTTCGCGGCTCCCTAGTGGGAAAGGATGGGAACATAAACACCAAAAACCAAGGCAGGATTCTCTGGTGTTGCCGTGCCTCAGAGGCAGATAATCTGTTTCTGCAGAGCCGCACTGGAAGGACCTGCTCACTCTTGTCCAGCTCAGACTACTGTGTAGACAACTTAGCCATGGCCTGCCAGAACTTACACAACCTAATTAATCTCTTTATTTTACTGGTACACGCTTTTCTGCCTCAGATGCTGAGTGATTTTTATAGAATCATAAAATTATTTGGTTTGGAAGGGACCTTAAAGATCATCTTGTCCCACTCCCTGCCATGGGCAGGGACACCTTCCACTATCCCAGGTTGCTCCAAGCCCCATCCAACCTGGCCTTGGACACTGCCAGGGATGGGGCAGCCACAGCTTCTCTGGGCATCCTGTGCCAGGGCCTCCCCACCCTCAACAGTAAAGAATTTTTTTTAATACCTAATGATTAGGCTACATTTTGATTTCTGTTCAGCAGCATGATTTGGGATAGCTTAAATTGATTTAAAAAAAAACTCCAAACACTATGAGAAAATGCTCAGTTTAAATATTCACTTGTATACAATATATAAATATTTACATAATATATAAAAAAGTACATACACATGTTATGTATAGAAGTACATACACAACAACCATGCTATACAAGTTCAAGAATTCATTCTTTAGTACTTGATTTTCCTGTCCCAGTGCCCAAGAGGTTCCCCCAGTCATTTGAGTGGCTTTTTTTGTGCTATGATATTTTAATGCTTTCCCTGCATTGCTCTAACACCTGCTCTTATATCCTTGTTTTGCTTTGATTGTTATTTTTTCTTTCCCCCCCCCGCTTCCTCCCACTGGTAAATTTATTGACTTGCTGCTTTATGGACATGTGTTTTTTTGTGTATTATAATAGCATCTCTGATGCATTCCCTGCAGGACTCCAAGGGAGATCACAGTGATGAATATTCACAAAGCCATCTGTAATATTCCCTTTCTTGACTTCCTCACAAACAAACATATGAAGATACTAAATGAGGAGCAATGAAATAGAGCAGAAAGAAGATGCTACAGGAAAGGTGGATTTATGACTGAAGTTGGCTTGACAAATCCAGTATTTCTGTAGGACACTATTACATTTATAACATTGGGCTACTAGATTGTTACCTCCAATTAAAGATGCACCTTAATGCAACAAAATGATGCTCTGTTCCAAATCAAGTTGTTAAATGTCAGTGTTTACTTGGTAAGTGTATGTTCAGTGGCTGAACAAACATTGTCAGTTTGCATCGAGTTGCTAGCTGTGAGAGACTCCACAGGCCTGGTCCCTCTGAGACAGCTCTGCTGGTGAGACTGAACTGGCTTTTAAGATGAGAAATAATGTTTTTTAATGTGGTCTACATACCAGTTGGTTTCCCCATGCAGTGAGCAGGGCACTTGCTTTGGCACTCTGAACATGAGGAAAGTCAAAGGCAGCTCTTAAAGGTGGCCCATTCGAGTAGATGGGTGGATTAGGTGTGGATTTGGGGGAGCAGAAGGCCGGTGGCTGCGGCAAATTTGGCCATTCTTGCCTGAGCATGGTGCACGTTACTGAGAACACAGCTGGGTAGGCTTCTCAATAGCTTAGTCAGCTAAGTGTCACCTAGCCAAATTCCTTGCTTCTCTAGAGGAGGTGTCAGGTGCCACCTTTCTTAGTCACCTTGGAAAGGGTAGACTTGGCACATCCTCAAGCAAGATGAACTAAACCACAATCAGGCTTGGAAAGATTTGACTGACTGCTTGTCCTTCATGGGAAAGGAGAGGAACAAGGATGATATTCAGGGTTTGTGGCTTTGGGCTGGCTGAAACGCTTTGCTTGCCCAGTGAGTGCCTCCCTGAGCTGCAGAAGGTTTGAAGAGTGCTAGAGGGCAGGTGAGCAGCGGTGTTGTACAAGTCTTAATGTTGTCGCAGTGTTCACCAAGTATCAGCCTAAACCGTGAAGAGCAGCGCTGCTTTGGCTTCAGTTCTGTTCAACACAGAGAGGCTTGGTAGGATCGAAAAATCAAAGATTTGCTGTTTGTGGGGAGATCCTCTGATGTCTTGACTGCAGGAAGAAGTTCTGCTACTAACCCCAGCACTTACCTGTCTCAGGAACACCACTGGGGAGGGAGACATGTCTGCAGCCTGGCTATCAACACCTTGCTGAAGAAAGCTTCGTTGACAACATCCTGACCACCCCACATCCACCACCCCTTTGTCCTGCCCCATGGGTGCTTGCTGGCAGTGTGAATAAGTCATTGTGAAGTTGGTGGGACTCCTGTGGGACTGTCATGCTTTCAGCATGCTTGTTTTGTCTGGCAGTGCTGTCACGGGTAGAGCATGGGCCAAACAGCCAGAACCTCCAGTGCGCTGATCTCAGCTGGGTCTCTGATCTGCTGCATGGCCTTTGATTTAATCACTCTGTGCCTCAGTTTCCCCATCTCTGAGCATGGGGAGCAGGATACCTACCTCACAGGGGTGTACTGAGGCCTCGCTCTTGTTGGTGCCGTGCTTTGACAATACAAAGCCTTTTTTAAACATTAATCTACAGTTATCTTTCTTGGCCTGGGGTAGGAGCAGAATGTTATCTTTTGGTGCTTTTCTGGGGCTAGAAGACAGGCGATGGTAACTACAGTAGTGTGCAGGAACTGTGAAAAATGCTTCAGTCAAAGGGTGGTTTCAGACTTGGAAGGAGAGTGGCGTAAGTTTGATGCAGTTGTTAAACTGAAGAAAGCACTGTGTACCTCAGATAGGATGCTGCCTGTCTTCTCCACCGTAAATAAAACTAGGGTCTGCAGGAAAGCCCCTCAGTTCATCACAGCTAACAGGGAGCTGCAGTTCTGTTGAATATAAGAGTGGCAGAACCTGACCCCTGGATCTGGGAAATGGGACCAATGGATGAAATCCAAACAGCATTCAGAGGACTTAAATGCCCCCTAGGAAGGACGTTACAGATGCTCTGGATTCAAAAGCTAATCCTGGCTTGTTCGGGTGAGCTGAGAGCAGGATTGCCTGCGAAAGGAAAGGGCACAGCTTAGCCCTGACATTTCTTTATCAGCGGAGGTCAGTGTGACGGAGTTGAGCAGCAGTGATTATGTTTCAGCTCAGTGTTGAGTTGGGAGGAATCCAGGTAGCTGGGGAACTGCAGGCCCCATGCTTTGTAGGCTGTAGTGAACTTGGGGTCTGTACTGCTTTCGGGCATCCCTGTGCACAGCTTTTATGAAAGAGAAGGGCATTTTCAAGATCCCTGTCACTTACCACGACAGCCTGCAGGTTCTGTGGGAACGGCCTTTTGGGCAAACTCAGTCGTGCTGTATGATCTGCAATGACCTCAAGTACCGTGTGCGGTTTTGGGTGCCACAATATAAAAAAAGACATGAAGCTATTGGAGAGCATCCAAAGGAGGGCCACAAGGATGGGGAAGGGTCTGGAGGGCAAGCCGTAGGAGGAGCGGCTGAGGTCACTTGGTCTGTTCAGCTTGTAGGAGATGGAAGGGAGACCTCATTGTGGTCTTCAACATCCTCCCAGGGGACAGGTGCTGGTCTCCTCGCTCTCATGACCAGTGACAGGACCCGAGAGAATGGCATGAAGCTGAGTTAGAGGAGGTTTAGGTTGAATATCAGGAAAAAGTTCTTCGCCCAGAGGGTGGTTGGGTACTGGAACAGGCTCCCCAGGGCAGTGGGCACAGCACCAAACCTGTCTGAGTTCAAGAAGCGTTGGGACAACGCTCTCAGACACATGGTGTGACTTGGGGTGACCTGTGCAGGGCCAGGAGTTGGACTGAGTGATCCTTGTGGGTCCCTTCCAACTCAGCATGTTCTGTGATTCTGTACACATGCATTTCCAGCCCCTGTCTCTTGCAGGCTTTGTTTCTGGGATTCTGATAGTGCCCAGAGCAGCTTTTGAGGATGCAGGAGCTCGTCTGTGGGCGTCTGTTTGCAAATTGTGGCTTCTTTGCCTGTGTCCTGCTTTTCTGTGAGGAATGGAGTTTCAGAAAAAGTCCTGAACCTGGCCCTCAAGCAGGCAGGTACAGACCCCTCGTTCTTAATGGGGTTCTTGTAGTGGAGATCTATTGCTACATTTCTGAGCAACCACAGGTTATTCTCCTAGGAGATGCTATATTATTAGTATATAAAGTTTGCTGAAGAAAAATAAACTGTTAAAAGCAGATAGAAAATGACACGTTTGTTTAGTTCTTCAGATGTAGGAAACGTTTGCAACAAGTTCTTTGCATTTTGAATAGTGGTGGGAGAAAAATTTGTTGGTGAGAAGTTCCTGTTGGAATTGCTTGGAGATAAGTTAGAGGTTGTGGAATTTCACACATCCCTTCAGGTGTTTGTGGAATGCTGCAGGTGCGGTGTGTTGAAACGTTACGGTATATTTCTCTGGCTTTCTGAAGAGTTAAAGATCTCTTCACAAATATTGCCCCTATTTGTAATGCTGAGTGTTTAAATCCTTCATGTTACCTGTATTATACTGTATAATTGTGTAATATACGTATGTTTACAATAAATTCTTTTATTAGCTGTGCTGGGATTGTCTTGACTGTCACCTGTCACTTAAAGTTTCTCCAGATCTACGGATGTTTTTGTGCTCTGTGTATTCAGAATGTTGTGGTTAGTTCTGGATAAGAATTGGTGGTTGAGGAATTGATCTGAAGGAAAAGGTAATTTTTCCCTTTTCTAGTTATTTTAAAAAGCTCCTGGTTTTGGAAGCTGGGGGAAGGGAAGCCAGGAGCTGAGCTCCTCCAACTTTTCATCTTCCAGAGCAGCCTGTTAAAATAGCAAGTCAGTGGTTTGTGTGGAGGACTTTTGAAAAGCAAGGTGGGTTGAGGTTGGCCAGCTGCCAGACACCCACCCAGCCACTCTCACTCCCCTTCAGAACTCGGGAGACAGTAACATATCTCATGTGAGTCAGGATAACGTACCACAGAATCACTAAGTTTGGAAAACACCTCTAAGGTCATCAAGTCCAGCAGTTACCCCAGCACTGCCAAGCCCACGTCCACAAGTGCCACATCTACGTGTCTTTTAAATTGTGCTACAGATGGGGATGCCACCACTGCCCTGGGCGCAAAACAGTCTGTAAATAAAAACAGGGACATCGTGTACTGGTTACTGCCGTAGGCAAAACAGGCTCGACTTGGGGAAAGTTAGTTGAACTCATTGCTGAATAGAAGCTGGAGGGTGAGAGGCAAAGACCAAAAAAGCCAATTCACCCTCCCCCCCAAAAAAAAAAAAAACAAAACGGGAAAAAAGCCCCCAAATGCTTTCCTCCCCGACTTCTTTTCTTTCTCAGACTGATATCAGCAGTGAAAGACTGAAAACTGCTGCCTCCTCCCGCCCTCCCTCAGACGGGCCCCAGCTCCTTCGCGGGCTTCGGGGCTGCCCGAGGGACGACGGGAATCGGCTGTGTCCGGCACGGGGCAGCCCCTCCCCTCAGGGACCACCTCCCCTCAGGGACCCTCCCACCGCTCCCTC
>VZTF01006514.1:895907-912610 GCA_013397755.1 Cnemophilus loriae | reverse complement strand
CCTCTCAGAGACCTCCTCACAACTCCCTCCCCTCACAGACCCCCTCATAGAGACCCCTTACAGAGACCCTCCCACACCTCCCTCCCCTCACAGACCCCCTCATAGAGACCCTCCTACACCTCCCTCCCCTCACAGAGACCCCTCCACAGTCCCCTCCCCTCACAGAGACCTCCCCCACAGCTCCCTCCCCTCAAAGATCCCACCGCCTTCTGCCAGCGCTGGGCACCAGCACTTGAAGCGGACAGGAACCGAAAGAGTAAGAGAGGTTACCAAACTTCTTGCGTTCTCCCCACCCTGTGAGGAGGAGCCGTGGGTGTCCGTGAACAGACTAACGCGCTGTTGTCTTTGGAAAAGGTGCAGAACTGTGTGTTAGTGTTAAATGCTACAGAAGTGTCTCCTGACCTGGAAGTCAGCACAGCCTCTCTGGGCTTCATGGCACCAGGAATCCATTTGTGGCAAACCAGGTTGGTCCTTATGATCAGACATTACCGCAGCGGCCAAGGTAGAGGAAATGGGTATGTATGAGTAAAGTAGAGGTGATAGGGTTGCATCTGATTGATCACTCTCAAAGAAATTAGTGCAGTGCAGAGAGAAACGTGCAGTTTATGAAAGTAAGCAAATCAGTAATGTGCTGCTTGTGAATTTTCCAAGTCCACAACAAGAACTCTCCTGAGCAATGGTGTATTTCCCACCCAAAAGCTTAAATTGAGCATGTGGCAGTGCAGGTATTCACTGGTCCCTGACACAAAACTCACCTTCAGCATCCTAGCAGGCCAGGTATCAGCAGAATTAAACAAAACAAACAGCTTCAGTGTCACCCTAGAGGTAGTAAATTCTAAAGTTACAGGTGTAAACCCTTCCTTTTTAAAGGACATTTCTTCATGTGTCAAATAACCCTTACTTGCGGTGTGATTCACAGTCGAAAATCCTTGAGGGACTTGGACATGGGCCCAGAGCGACTGGGAAGACAAATACTAGTGTGAGAGCAATGCTGGAAGCAATCCTGGCATCACGACTCCCTGGAGCCTTCAAAACTCAAGTAGATTTGACTTCTTCAGAGGAACTTGGTGTGATAACGTTCCGATTCGGCTGAGGCAGGCGTTTTTCATACAGAATCAGGTAAGTTGTTGCAGACGTTGACAGCCAGTGGCATCACCCTGGACCTTACAGTGGTAAGTACCTGCTCACTTTTCCTTCTGTTTGTCGCTCGTGTACATTGAGCAGCAGCTTGTGAGCCTTTGGCTTTCTCCTGGAAGTCTTTTGAGGCGTACCTAGAAGAGCTGTTGCACTGTCTAGGGAAAGCTGTCGTATCTTCAGCACTTTTACTGACCGAAATGTTCTTGGGAATAACTGTAAAGCAATGGTCTCTTTTAACATTCAAAGCTATCACCTTTTCCTGTGATTTATGTGAGATGGCAGGGTGAAACTGAGGTGGAACTTAACAGGGCACAGTGTGGGTACTGCAGAAAGGGGTTCTTCAGAGCATGGCATCTACATCAAAGTGGCTCTAACCTCTGTGCATTTCATAGGGAATGCAGCACACTGGTGTCATTGGTTCACCCCCTTTTCCCATTCACGGTCATGGACTGGTTGCTGGATAGTTTGCTTTCCCTTTGAAAAGGTCTGGGACAAATTGTACTGCAAGGTTGAATACCTGAGGGTTGTATTTTACAGCAACAACAACAACAAAAAAATATGGGAGAGAACCAATAGCCAAAATACATTTTAATTTATTAAATTAAATCCAGTCCATTTGATAAAATACAAGCCTGTTATATTACCAATTTGTTTAAACCTGGGTCATTTTTTTTAAGAAATGCAGTCAATTAAGAAGAGATAATAGACAATTTCCTTTTTTCTTTTTTTCCTTGCTGTTAATAAAGTCCAGGATTGAAATGAACTTAAATTGTTTGAACAAAACTGTTAAAAACATTATAAAGAGATTAAACAAGCAGATTGAATTCTTAGAAACATCTAACATGCAAAACTTTTAGCACAGTTTGAATGTTTCAAATGAATTTCCTGAAAAAATGAATCTCCTGAAAAATTATTTTGGCAAGCACTGGGATTACTGCAGGTTTCTCCAAGGGTGAGTGTGGGAAGAGCAATCCTTTGTCCCAGCCAAACAGAAAATTGTTCTTATGGGAATTATCAGCAATGCATATGTTTTTGCAGAATCCCCGAAGTTCATTAAATTTGCCTTAGACTTCAGCTAGTAAGAAGGTTGAGAAAAAATCCTCCTGTGTTAAAAGTCTGTTTCATTGCAGATGAATTAATATCTGATCACTGTTCAAGTCTGAGGATAGTTTCCTTTTGTTCTGGACAACACACGTGTGTTGCAAACACAAAGTAAAAGCTTTTCAATTTTTTTTTTCCCAAAATAATTAGTAAATCCATTACATAAGCAGTAGACTAATTACATTGCATAAGTTGTTGAAATAGAAATTGTAAAGTCTTGATGAACAAAGGCTAAAAAAATGGTTTCTCAAAACATGTGTACCTCAGCAAAAGTTAAATGCGCAGCAGTCTAAAAAAATCAGCTTCAGAACAATGACACTTGAAACGGCCTATCTTAAAAATGACAGATGGCGTACATTCTACATTACATTTTTCTGTAAGAAGAGTTTCTAAGTAACATTCGCTTGTGGTTGTTCCTAGCATTAGCATTACCAATGTACAGGCAATAATTTAGGAAGTTCAAGGCAATATTTTCCACCTTGCATATGCAAAGAGTTAACATTTAATAAAAGTATAAGCATATCCTTTTCATTAAAGGATCACAAATTGCTTTAGGTAAAATCCATGTACAATATTTACAGCCACCCTAACAGCTATAGAAATTACGTAAGTGTCTTAGATCCTCTGGAGGAGTCTGGTGGGTGCCTGGCTGTATCCATGCACTCCTCTCCAAACCAGCCTGGTGCACTGCTGTCAGGGCTGTCTCCTGGAGTTCAGTCCCCTCTTGCTCCTGCATCAGCTCTCCACTTTTGGAAATATCCAGCTTCCCAGCCTTAAAGGCCCAGGACACTGCATGTGCCAGATTTATTGTAGAGTTCAATGACACTGGCTTCCTCCAGCTTCTGAAGCAACTCTGGAAGTTCAGACCAGCCCCTCTGAAGCTGTGCTTTCTGGTGATGCCATTTGAGGTCCTACTCCCAAAACCCCTCAGGAAGCTCAGATGTTAGCCAGAGTACTCCCTGTCTCTCAGTGGCCTACTTAGAGGGTGTTGCTAAATAAAACTGGTTTGGGTTTTAATTATCCATCCCGCTTGCGACTGTTCTCCCTCCTACCCTGTGTATTTCTGCGTAGGGATGTTGCCTGCAATCGTGCCTTTGCTGCCCAAAGTCAATCTCCTAATGTGACGCCAGCTGGCATAGTAATGAACCTGCTCCTGTGAAAAACTAGGTCACTCCTCGCAGCGTGTTTTGCCAGTTCTGAACCCAGCGCTTTGCGGTTTGTTGTGTTAACAGAAAGTGTGTGTGCATATCATTAATCACTGGAGCTGCTTTTGATAACACCGGTTCTTTGATCTTAACACTCCTCATGAAAATTGCATAGTGATACATCTTAACAGAAACTCCGCGTTTAAGCTGCCTGGGTGTGAGGAGGGTCCAGGTTCACACGTTGAGGATCCGTGATGGCGCCTGGAAAACAGCAGAAGGGTTGGGGGAGAACCTGGTCTTCACCTCTGGGATCTAGTGGGGTGAGGAAGGGAGAGAAACATTAGTGTGACACAGGATACAACTGTCTAGAGAGTTTGAGGGGTGTTGTGAGGATCTATCTGCTCTCCCTGTAACCACTACACAGGTGTTAGCCCTTGGCCGGGCATCAGTGAGATTGGCCTTGCTGTACAGGGTGATTCAAGGGCAGGTGTGATGCTGGGCCAGCGAGGAGGGCCTTGGTTGTAACCCAGCCCTTGGACCTTGAGGTGTGTGGCGTGACGGGGATAACCACGGCTGGGCAGGCCTTGGCTGGAGCCAGCCTCTGCAAGATGAAGAGCTACCTCTGGCAAACACTCTACGAGCATCACAACCAATTCGCTGCTGGACAGGTGCTGGATTTAAGTGAGAGGAATTACAGTGGTGTGTGTCTGGTCCTTAACCTTTTGGAGAATGCCATCCAGGCTCCATCAAAATGTTCCATTGTAATGCTTTATGAGGCTACAGTCTATGTCTGCTGTGAATAGAGGTGCAGACCTGGAGGACCCAAAGGAGAAAAACTGGTTCCTGGACATGCCAGACTGTTAAACTGCAAGGACTTGGATAAGGATGGAAACTTCTCACGCCTGGAGGAAAGGCAGAGATAACAATGGTTGCTTCCTCTGATGTCTGTGGAATCAGAATTTCATGCAGTATGTGGCTGCTGTAGCTGTACTGAAGCATGAAGGACACCTGGATGCTTCTGTCATCCCTAATGCTGAAAACTCAAAGCATTTGAAATAGGACTGGCCATAGATGTGCAATCAGCCCAGGACTCAGGGTGAATCTGGCCATAAAACATGAAAGGGTAGAAAGCTCTGCTGGGTGTGCTGATGGCACCATCCAAGCAGAGAAAGAAGTGCAAAACTACAGGCAAAGAGAGTATAGGGAAATAGGGAAAGCTATTGATCTCGGGTTGATGTTGTTTCATTGTTCTGATTTTTCCATTCCTCTGGGGATGCATCTGACACACTAAGGAACAAGTGAGGTGTCACAAACAGAATATACACAGCTCAGTGGCTGGGGAGAACCAGCAGCCTGAGTCCTACATGTAGGCTGTCAGGACACATCATAAACCTGATCTGGCAAAGCCAGGGGCTTCAGGTAAGAGGGAGAGTCTTAATGGCCAGGTGTGAACCAGAGAGAGTCTGACTTCTCTTTGAACTGGTGGCTCCTTGGCACCATCTTCATTCCTGACTACACCTTTGCCATGCTGTCTGTTAGAGAGATTGTGATGGTGCCCTGGGGCTCCAGGATATGGGGGGCCTTTTGCATGGTTCAGAGTGCAGTGTCCTTGGTAGTGTGTGTTTGTGTCTGGGATTCTAGTCTTCTCTTTCCCTTCCTCGAGAACTGGGATAGGGACCCTCAAGGGTTTATCTAGAACCCCCTTCTTTGCATCCTGTCTGACAAATTGGAAAACACTGTATTTGGACCCCCTAGGGTCAAAATGCAAAATTAAATTAACAAGGGTCAAATACAAGGTTTAAGGGTTAAATGCAAGGTCTATCCTCATTGCTGCACCTCAGTAAACAGCCTAGACTATTCAGAGCAAGGAGGAGGTTGTGGTGAGGTTTGCAAATTCTGTTTTGCCTGAGGTCACTGTCCCACTTTCAGCAGAGCTGGCTATAGCCACCGTGAGCCTTGTCGCAGCAGCGTGCCAGCAATCCTCTGCGGAGGAGGCACTTGACTGTCTGCTGATTAAACACTTCTTCCTTGTCTCCTCCAAGGCAAAGATTTACTTTTTGCATGTGGCCCTGGAGTAGCTGCTGTTACCTCTACTGGCACGGCACACTGCGGCTGGGGAGTTCAGCCCCGGCCCTGGCTCTGCGTTCTGAGTCATTCGGTGCAGCCTGTGAACAACTCCCGTGGTTGCCTGGGAGGTGCTCTTCTCTTTGGTGGTCTAATGCAAAAAGCAGCTAAAACAGAGTCTTGTCAGTGGGCACTTTCCTTTCTTGTGGGGATGGAGAGTATGGGGGGCCCTGTCAGGGAAAATGCTGACTACAGAATGTTTCCTCATGGATTTTCAGTAGCACAGTATTTCACAATAAGAAAATTATCTTTGTAGAAACTCACAGGAAAATCCCAAGGAAGTCTCAGAGCTGTGCAGCTTGTCTGTTCATCACAGCTATGTCCTCCTTGGCATTCATAGTGGGGGCAGCTTCTGCCCACACCAGCAAGGGGGAGTTTTGTGCTGTCTGGGCAGGTGGTGTTCCTTAGGCAGCGATCTGCAAAGATTCCCAGGCAAACATCTGTGCCCAGAGGCTGAATCTCACTCTGCAGCCCTAGTGCTTGTGCACACTGACTGCTCCAAGTTAGTGCAGAAGGTGTTAATGGCACCTTGCACACAGAGAGGTGATGACACACACCTTGTACATAAGGTATCCAACTGAGGGAATGGTAGATCTTGAATTTTCTGTCATGCAGTTTAAAATCTTGCTCTTGGGTTGAATTATGATCAGTTACAGTATGACATTGTCTAGCATGCCTTTCTGAAGGCAAGGGATGGCAACATTACCTAATGGGCAGTGACAAAACAGTAGTCAGCGAGGATGTGGCTTTATCCCACATGCACCAGCAATCAAATATGAGGAGTTCTTGATGTGTACTTTGGGCATTATTCACATTGACTTTAGGATTTTTAAAAACTGCTAATTACCTTAAAGTCTGCCTTGTAGCTTGTCTCTTGAACAAAATGGTCTTCTGGGATAATGAAGCCTTGTTTTGACTTGATAGGCTTGGATGGTTTTGCTCCAGTCCATGGGCGATACTCTTGTCTGAAATGAGATTGTCAAGACAGAGTAACTCGTAAAAGACGACATTCTCACAGGGTACTTCTGCTCAGAGTGGTTGCAAAGCCAGAAGGCAAGGTGGGATACAACCAGCTTGCAAGGTAGAACTTGTCTGGGGCATACTGAGAATAAAAGAACTGAGGCTAGCAGCCTGTCTCTCTCAGAAAGCCCAGACTGAAAGATGGGAGAGGGCATAGACTGGCCTAGCTGGATTCTGTGACTTAACTATTCTTTTATTCCTACAAAATGTGCTCTCTCCTGGAGGTCACTGATGCTTCCCTCCTGGATAAAAAGAGCAACTTTTTGCATGATAGCCCAGTGACCACTTACAATGTAAAACATTGTCTGGCACATTGGCCACTCTCAATGTGAGACACCTTGGTCTGGTGTGTGGCCCTCACATATGCAGAGAGCCTGCTGATGTTCACAGTTGGCTGTGGCTCTCTCAACAGCAGGCATGTTTGCCAGTGTGTGCTGTGCTGCACAGCTGTGGCAGCTCAGTCTGAAATGCATCCAAAGGGAGACACCGTCCCAGCTGGCAGATGCTTACGCTGGTGATTTTCGTTCAGATGGGGGAAAGTGCTTTAAATCTGCATGATAATGTCTGAGAAGGTGTTGCTGCTCCAAGAATAAGTCAGCCAAGGGTCAGCTGAGAAACGGGCACAGAGACTGCCCTGAGAAAGGGGCAGCACCTTTCGAGAGCACCAAAGAACAGCATTGCAGGGTCTGCTTAGTTCAGCTGCCAGCTCCCTTCTGCAGCTTTCCCTCTGCTTCTCTGTATCCCATGTCACAAACAGGCCTCACTAATGCCCTTGCCATTAGGACTTTCTGGATGCTGCAGTAGCAGCCAACTGAGCTGTCTTGTTGCTCAGCGGAAGACAGAAGTCTGCTCTGTGTGTGTGTGTATCTCTGGCAACCAGTTCAGGCAGCTTCTGTAGCAAAAGGAGAGGTGACTAACTGAGATGTGACAATCTTATTTTCATACCCTGGCACGGCTCAATAACCACATTTTACTGTCTGCTTATACACAGGATCAAGGGGTAAGACTGAGTCCTGAGCCATGCCAAGGCTAGGGAAATAGGCTTGTTTTAATGTGTCAAGCCTATCTTTGATCACAGCCTTTCTGAGTTTCATTTTTCCCAAGCATGCTATTTGCTATTATTTACAATAGCTGCGAATTCCTCTTTTAAATATCTAATTTAAAGTGCATAAGTGTGGAGTATTATTTTAGAATGCATAGTTTGGACTTGATCTTTTTAGTATATTATGGATAATGTGCTATGGAAGAACTTCCTGCTGTTGGAAAGCAAAGCCAGGCCCCTGTCAGGGCTATGAGCATTGCAAATCTTGTTTATAATCAGTTTGTTCTTGCTGTCCTGAGCTGCTACCTTCTGCCTTCTCTGCACCATGCTGTCCAGGCCTGCTCAGGCACCAGGTGAGTGCCCGTGCAGCTCTCCTGGTGCTGGTGATGGCGTTCCTGCTCGCTTCCTGTAACACTTCAGGATCAGGCAGCACTTTTGAAGAAAGGTGATTTCGGCCAAGCGATGCCCCAAGAAGGCAGCCTTTCAGCAGGGAATCCCAGATGTGCATAAATGCAGAGTTAAATCTGACCTCTGTTCTGCTGCACAGCCAGAGGGAGGACACAGCTACCAGGCAAAATACCAGCAAAATGGTACAAAACCATCAGTTACATCCCTGCAGTTTCTAGGAACTGGAACCTGCTGCTCCACATAAAGCCTGATTTCCTCAAGCATGCTGGTGGCATTGATTCTTAACCATTCATCCTTGTGCTGACTGGTCTCCCTGCTGCAATGGAGTGTGTCTCTAGCTTTCAATGAATGACTGTGCTGCCTGTCTGTGCAGCCAGCTCCGTCTCGATGCTTTATAGCAGATCATTTGCTGATTTGGCAGGCCCCCAAACACAGTCCTTTTGGATCACAAGACCCTCATTTTGGCTGGAAGTCAAACCATTCTCCTCTCAGCCTGGATAGTCAAAACTATTTTTGAGGCACCTACATGCACTGAGGAAATGCTCCCCACAGAATCAGAAACATAAGGGCAGATGCAGCCATGGCCCACACCACAGCAGCATTTCTGATTTGGAACTGGGATTTTGCTCTGGGGGAACCCAGAACTCTGGGCCAAAAGTGAAGGGAGGAGCAAAACAGCGACAACTTAGCTTAGCTCCTTTTGGGAGCTGAGGTACTTAACACAAGAAAGGAATATTATAACCTTTGGTCAAGAAAGTACAGCTAAATGAACTTGCTCTGCCTCTAAGCTTGCAGGACACATGTTCCCATCTCCAGCTGCATAGCCAAGAGTCAGAAGGACCATGAGCTCAAATACCAGTCTGGTGACTTGACTAGAAATCAGTCTTGGAGTCACGAGTGGAGTCAATCTGACCGAAGCCCGGGGAAGAGGAATGACCTGTTTTTAATGTTACTTAGTTTAAGATGTCAAGTGACAAGATTAGTGACTGTCTTCCTTCGCCTTTGTACCCTGTGTAGTGTGACATCCAGCTGCTGCTGCTGGGGATGAACTTGCAAGACTGACTGTTGCTGCTGGAGATAGCCATCTCCATCCTTCCTTCTGCACCGTTCTCCTCCTCCCCTTGTGCCTAGACAGCAGCAGTTGTCGGGTTACTTTGGGCCTGCAAGGATCTGCAGTGGAGGGAAAGTAGCCTCCAGGCCCAGAACTCAACCACCAGGCTCCCTTTACGTTCTGTTTTGTCCTCCACTCTTACAACCTAGAGGTGAGATTTTTGATCTCCATAAATAGAAACGACCCAGTGGTACTTGAAGTACTAAACCGTTGGGGCTGTGAAAGAGAAAGGCCTCCTGAGTAGCACGCAGGCTTTAAAAGAGTAGGGATCAAAAGGGAAGGGCTGCTTTTTGTGTATTGCCGTTTCTTTACGTCTAGCTCACTCTAGGAAGAATTAAGAAGCAGCTTTTTGCACGTGGGTTGCTCTGGTGCTTTGATCATATAAAGCACTGCTTTTTCAACTGTTTCTTTGCTCTTTCACAAAATTGGTTAATAGAGCCGAGAAAAGGCATTTCTTTTGTAACGTGTGGGGATGTGTCTGCAGGGGAAGGTTTGAATCAGTGCAGTGTGGAGAGGGAGGCTTGTGGCCTGCTGGGACAGTTTAACCCCTGTGGTGATGAGAGATTGAGCAAGTGGGAGTACAACTAATGTATAGTTTAGAAACCAAAAAAAAAAGCACTGGACTATTAATTACCAGAGTGTTGTGATGAAGCCCAGCTTCGATGAGAGCTGTTTCTCTGAGCTGGTGTTTATGTGCCACCTCCAGCAGTGAGTAGGACTGCCTGTACCAGGCTGTCAAACAGCTGAGACAGGGATCCAAGCAGGAGAGATGCCCCCACCGTCCTTCACCCTGTGGCCTTGCAGACTTCAGGGCATGATTTGGGAATAACGATGGATTTGGGATTGGCCTTTCTGTTTTTTCCAAACACAGCGTCTGCTGCTGCTGCAGCTCAAGCTGCTGGATGCTGCAGACTACACGATGACCAGCCTATGTGCTGCCTCCAGCTCTTCCCCTGTTTCATGTGCTCCACTAATGTTTTCTGGTTTGCAGAGAAAGCAAAATCCTTTTTATTTCAATGACCTAGTGAAAATCTAGCCAGAAAGCTTTTTAATTTCACCGAGGTGGAGGGCACTTCTGTTGGGCATGGGGAGGCAGACAGTGGGAATCCCAACTGTGCTGTTTCCATACAGATTTATCTTCAGCATTGATAGTCATACAGCACCAATGCCAGAACAGTTGTCATTTGAGTACCTCATCTTTTTGTCACAGTTTGCTTCGCATAATTAATTATCAGTGGCGGTTCTGAGCCACTGCATAACACTTCTTATTTAAGAATTGGAGAAAAAGGCTCATTCTGTATAGCTGACCGTAACTCAAAGCTACGCTGCCTGACCTAGTCTGTGTTCATTCTTCTGCCCTCTTCCTTCTCATACCCAGCACACCAGTGAGAATTAAACAGCCTAATGAATATTCTTCCAGATTTCCCTTTAGAAGGCAACTTGTGTACACAGCTTGGGGTGTCTGTTATTTTCTTTTCAAAGTACAAACTACTCTAGATGTCCCCTGGGGAAGCCAGACTGGTGTGTGAGAGGTTTTGGCAGAAGGTGTGGGGTGTGAAATGTCTCCCTGTTTGCAACACAGCTCTTCACAGGCTACTGTCAGGGCCATGCCTCTGGTTTGCCCAAGCAGAGCTGGGCAGCCAGCAGTGCTCTCCCAAGGGACAGGCTAAGTCCACTTGTTGGCAAAGACCTCCACAGGTCAGGGAGGGTGCCGTGACCTCTCCTAGCAAATGGAGGATTGCAAATGTTACAAAGTCATGGTCACAGTGAGAGCTCTGCCTGACAAAGTCAGGAGCCCTCCTGGATAATAGAGGCATTAAACTGCTTCTCCTCTGAGCTGTGTCAGACACCGGTGGAGTGCCCTTCCAATCCTTGGACACAGGAGCAGATTATGCCCATTCTCCTATCCAGCCAAAGAGACCAGCATGAGGACAGAAATGGGGGAAAGGAAAGGCTGAAGGAGGGGAAAAAATAGAAGAGTAGAGAAAAGACACAGCAGAAAGATACAGAGACCAGCACACAGGAATTACAGAGGAGGAAAGCAGAAGCCACCTGGATATTTCCTGTCTCAGCTCTCACCTCCAGTAAGGTCAGGCAGTACCTGGAGCTGTTCATAAGTCACAAGAAGGAAGCAACAGCAAAAGACTTAAATGAGAGTACAAGACAAAAACCCTAAGACTCAAACTGTTACCTCAGGGTGAGTTTTAGGGGCTTGCTCTGCTCACAGGCAGATGCCCAAGGAAGGAGCATTTATATTGGTGTGACAGAACAGGCAGCTGCTTTCCTTTTATCAGAACTATGTGACTGGGGATGTGTGGGTAGGTCTGAGGGTCTTGACTTCTGCCATTCACCCACTTTCCATTCTTTCACTCTAACCTAAGGCCGAGTGGACTTTGAGTGGAGGAAATTCCTCCTACTTAAAGGAATGTCTTTGAATCCCACATTTCAGTTCTCCAGCAGTTTTCACGACAGACACCCTCTCTTGAGCCCCTATTCCCAGCCCCGCTGTGTCTCTCCTCACACACCTCTGTGCCCCTCCAAGCCCTCTCTGCCCCAGCCAGCCTATGCAGTGCACAGCGAGTCTCTGGATCCATCCCAATGCCTGCACCAAGCAAGCTTACTTCTTAAACAGCGTAAAAATCAGGGGCTTGAGTATTAATTTCCCCAAGCAGCGAGATACTTAAGAATGTAAAGATAACTGTAAGCCTTGATTATAAAAGATTTACTGCTATTATTAAGGATAAGCATGCCTTTAAAGATCTTGCTGGATCAAGGATGGAGCTCCCCATACACAGTACTGTTAACCCTGCCGGCTCAGGTGCGTGCCCTGATCCCATACATTGCTGAGTACAAGGGCAGGTATTTCCTCTGTTTTCTGCACAGCTGCAGTAAGATGCTTTTCAGTGTGATGGAGTCACCACAGTTCACTTTGTTTTTCTTCATAAGCACTATTTGAAGGCAGATGAATGTACAGGCAGCCAAGTAACACGGTCTGTGAGTGCATCCATAGTTATGGGGAAGAGCGTCATTCCCCTTCATTCTGCAGTATCCCTCCTGGTGGGGGGATGTCTGCTTCATGGTCGTGGAATGGCATGTGCTGAGTATTTGTGCAAGAAGGTGGGAATTCAGTTTGCTGAGGTATCTTCTACCTACTATTCCGAAAAATCATGAGCAATGGCACAACAGGCACCTTTCCCCTCAATTACTCCAGCTCTTTATGAGGTTTCATTTCATCAGAACAACGTGGCTCATCTCAGGGCCCCGCTTTGGTCTTCTTTACTGCTGTGCCTCCCAAGTGCAGACAAGTTGGGTGCTCTTGACTCTCACACCTACTCAAAATACCTGTCGTGGAAACCCCAGCTGCAGAGACTGGGCTCTGCTTGGGGCCTGCGTTATGTGTATGTGCAGAAATTTGCAGTCATCTCCCAGTTCCCCAAGTGTTAATACGAGTAAAGCTGATGGGTGGGGGGAAAAGAGGCAAAACTACTGCTCACAGCTCTGGTGCGACGTTCTCACTTACACGTCTGAAGTGTTTTCCAAAAGCTGGCAGGTTACTGAAGGGAAAACTGATGTCTGGGGTGATTTATAGTCTAGCTGAGCCTTGAACAGGGTTCTCCTCCCAACAATACTGGCCCTGGCAGAGAGGCTGTGCCTTCATTCCTGTTGCCTTCTAACAAGGTAAGAAGATGACATCCAGAGAGCAGAGCCAGCTGGGGATACCTGCTGACAGCATCAGCTTCTCTCATCCTCTGTTAAGGGAGCTAAGTAAAGCACTTCTCTATTTCTAGAATGTCTGCTAAATGCAATCAAGACCTAGTACTACAATTAATTGTGTGCAAAGCCAGAAGTACACAGCACCTGCAACTTACTGCTGAAGGGAGAAGTCACGTCCGTGACGCCAAAGGACAAACCCTTGGGAAGGTGCAAAGAAGCCACTCAGCACTTTCTTCTGCCTCCTCCAGCATCAGTAAGGTGTAATCTACTGCAACCCTCTGCAGCAGTGCCCAGGATCTTTTCACAGTTGGAGCACATCCCATTTTAGCCTTTCAAGTGCAGCTTGTATCGATTTGCCTTGGCCCGTGTGCCTGAGCTCCCACGATGCAGCCCCATTGGGTTTGACTTAATTTAGACTCTGCAAAACTCCAGCCAAAATTCAGGGACTGGAGGGAGACAGAAGCTGGCCAAAGATCTGGGGGGACAGGGCAATAGTTTGTAGGGCAGGCAGTTGTGCTGTCCTTCCACTTTTTACTCAGTTATTATTTCAAAATACAAAAAATCTGTGCTTCCCCAGGAGTACAGGTATTCTTTCAACACCCCATCCACCTTCATCTTTATTCTGGCCATAGACAGATTCTTCCAGTCTCAGTCACTGATCCCAGAGGTTTATTTTGTTCTGGGAAATGCCAGGTCATGCTGACCAGCTTCACTATGTACAGACAGTTTTGTGTGTAGCTGTGTTTCCTTCTGAGCTTAAAGCAGAGTGCAGAATGAAGTCTCACAGGAGCATTGCACTGATACACAAAAGCACATCAAATGGTGCTGGATGTTACAGGGGACTCAACACTACTCAACACTACACAACACTACACTTGGGTGCTTCACAGAAAGAAACACAATAGACTGTCAGAGTCAAAATTCCTGAATTAAAAAAACCCAAACAAGCTACAAAACCTAAAGAAATCCCAACACCTTACAGAGTTAAGCAAGAGAACCACTACTGCCATTAAAAGCACGGAGTGGACCACGTACCAATGCCAGCTCCTCTGCACTGTCTTGTTCAAGGCAGTCCTGATCTCTCTTTCCCACTAAGCAAGCCCAGCCAGCTGCTGAGACCTGACACAGTCACAAAGTACAGGTGGAGGCTACTGACCAGCAGTGCCCACACTGCAGGAGCCAATCCTCCAGGAAGAGCCTCATGGTACGTGCCTGACCCAGCTGTGCACAAAACCTGCTGAAGCCCCTGGAGCACAAAGGACTCAAATGACCCATTTCTTGGGAGAGTGGACACAGGTTCCCATGCAGAGAACCCAGTCCTCAGGGCTGGCCCACTTCCTCACTGGGCTGACCCACAGGGAAAGACTGATACTCCTGCAGGCAGAAAAGAGGGAATCTCCCTAATGTTGTCTCTAGCAAGGCAGTGAGACTGTCTTACAAAAAAGATGTGTTTTCATACCTTTGCTCCTCTCTACCATCTACTGCGCTGGTCCCTGCCTGCATATCTCTGTAGGACACTCTCCCTTTTTCCAGTCCCCCAAAGACATCATGGGGTTCACTAGCCTTCTCCTCAGGACACAATGGCCCTTAGTAAGAGAAACCCCCTTGCTCTGCCTCTGCCACAGGTGATCTGACTTCCCTGCTGCCCTCTCACTTCTGAGGGAGTACAGTCTACAAGAAGTGAGGCAGATCCCTAAGGGCCACCAAGGGACAGTTTAATAAACAAGGAGGGTGTTTATGGTCTTTGATAGAGAGGAAGATGAAGAATATCAATCCTTAATGGTGCTGTTCGGCTACTACCTGAATATCGGACAAATGTTTGGAGACTGCAGTGCTGCCTTTGGAAAATAAGGTAAGAGGAGAGGAGTGAACTGTGGTGGTTTTTGTGGAAATGTCGTTGTGGGTTGTGAATGCTCAGCTTACCAAAGGTGGGTGTGCTGCGGTCACCCCTTCCCTGCTTCAGACTGCAGGCTTTGCCATCACTGAAGCTACCACATACAAACCCAGTGCCCCAAGTAACTGAAAACAAGTGTAACTCTGCCAAGTACATGCTTAGCTTTAAGAAAAAAAAAAAAAAAAAAAAAAAGTTTAACTCTCCAAAAGAAATGTTGAATTTTAAAAAAAAAAAAAAAAAAAGAAAAAAAAAATCTAAGTGAAAATAGACTCTTGCAGCCTGTGAGGCTATTGTGAACTTTTCTCCTGCTGCTTGTTGTGACCCCTGTGTGCTCAGTGGCACAGCGACTTAAATGCAATGTTGTACCAGGTGATAATCTAAAGAAACTATGGGAATTACTGGAATAAGGCAAAAGTGGTTTCACTTATATGGTTCTGTTTGCATCAGTTGTTTACTGTGCCTTCAAACAGCTTAAAGGTTTTGCATGAGAACTTTTTTCTGGTGTGGCTGCCCTGGCTTGTGCCTCCATCCTTGCCATGCACTGCTCCTTCTTTCAGCTGTGAGTAGTTCCTCAACTACCTTGATGTCTTACTTTTTGTAAAATTTGTTTTGGTTTGCATGTTGGTATGTTGCCCTAGTCAGTACTTTGTCCTGTTATCTGTAAACTTCTTGTTCTTTGATGACAGTAGCTGAGAGCCCCGTGTAAGAACAGACAAGTCAGAGGGAAGGAAGGTGAGAGAAGTGAATCTGAGCACTTGAACAGCTATAGGAAAGCTGTGGCTCTAATGCAGGCTCATGCAGCCTTCCTCTGGAGTCAGGCTGAAAAGGCAGGGGAGGCTTCAACAACGAGGTGGAGATGGATGTGTTTCTGAAAGATGAATCTTGCTAGTCTTGTTCTATGCAGTTTTCTCTGAAGTAATTCCTTGCTGCTTTGAAATTGAAAAGTGCTTTGCCTCAAAACCGATAATTACTCTCTGACTGTCCTGTGAGATGTGGCAAAGGAGAAGACAGCATATAAATTCAAGCACTGCGGTTATCCTTTCAGAGTCTGCATGTTAACTGCACACAGAGCAGGGCAGCTGCCTGTGCAGGAGGAGTGGGATAAGCGATACTGCTGTGCAGGCTGGTAGTCCTCCCCGGGGCTCCCAGTTTGTCTTAAAAGCACTGTGATAAATAATCTAATGAATTGCAGTGACAAAGTATTATGCAGGTACATAATAATAGGTAATAAGTGCCTAAATACTTCTGAATCAGTTGGAATAAAAATAATTACTCTATTAGTATACCTCATAGGTATATTAAAACCTGCCAAACATCATTATGAGGGAGCATGTGGTAACAGCATGAAAGTGATACAGTATTCAGTGGCAGCATTGTACGAGCTGAAATCCCTCTCCTCTCATGAGAGATGTCAATAAGAACAAAAGTTGGATTTAGGTGCATTCCACCTGACTGCTTGTTCCAGAAAATAAGCATCCATAATCGGTCATACTGTTCAGAGGGAAAGGAAGATATCAATAACATAAGTCACTTAATTTTTAAAGGCTCTGAGACATGTGGTTTGTGACAATTTTTTCCATTGCCCATTAGATGACATAGGGGATATATCCTGTCTTCTTGTCTGACTAATCTTTTAAGGCTGCAATTTGGCTCGCCTTGAATGTCGCATTCCAGGAGTTTTAAAGGGAAAACGATGATGGCACTAAGGGATGCGGCTGTTGGGCACGGACGGGACGCGGGCACCTCCGGCTGTCGGAGGTGCCGTGTCTCCTGGCAGCGGGTGGGTAAAGCTGCGCCAGGGCTGGCATCATGGATCCCACCCCGGCGTGCTCCCTCCTCTCTCTGAGCGCGGGGCGGGCAGCGGCGCGCACCGAGGCCGGCTCCGCTGCCCCGCCACGCAGAGGGACCGCCGGGGCCAGGCACCCGCCCGGGGCATAAGCGACGCTTTGAAGGACCGCACTTCCAAAAGCAAAGGCGTCTTCGGCGAGAGGCTGAGTCCGCCGGCGA
>VZTF01006514.1:877925-895249 GCA_013397755.1 Cnemophilus loriae | reverse complement strand
AGCAGGGGGAGCGCGGCCGGGACCGGACCCTGCCGGGCTGCGCTCCCCGTCCGCCTCGCGGGGGGGACCGGCTCTGCCCGTGCCTCTTCGGGTCCCGGTGTCTGTCGGTGCTTTAGGAGCCGCTCTGTGCCCGGGAGCGTCGTAGTGCGCCCAGTGACGGGCATCGACCAGGTGAGGAACGCTGCTCCGCGCTAGCTGGGTGGTACTGCTCGATTATACCTTCGAGGCAGCTGTAAACACTTAGGATTAGAGAAAGCGTTTGTATGCGAAACCTGGCGCTTATAAAATAAGGGATCTGGGTGAGAAACAGCAGCCTTTCGATGCTGGTTTCCAAGAGCTGCGTACAAATCCCCACCTCTCATAATCCCCCTCCATTTACATTAACAGTTTAACCAATTAACTTTTAAAATACTATTGACTGAAATCCAAGCATCTTAATATAGGGCCCACATCCTTTACTGTTCACTGGAGACTGCAAATTACAGCTTTCCTTTTGTACATTCAGGTTCAAAACCAAACAGTCCTGGCACAAACCATTGAAACTGACAGAATTACATCGGGAAGAAAGTCAGGCTTTTGAAATTTGACATTTTATGGCCTGTAGCCACTTATTACATAATGCTCCTCCACAATTCCCCATTCAGTGGGTTATTACTAAAGCTGAATCTCCCAAAGGGTCACCAAACTGTGAAATGCAAGGCTGTAAAAGTGAAGAATGCAGATAAACTGATCTGCCACCTATTAGAAACTCTACTGAAAGGCTAACAGAACAGGCATTTCATTTCAGAATGTAATAAGCCAATTACAGGTGGTTATCTGATATGCAAGGGGTAATGGCTTTACACTGAAAGAGGGCAGGTTTAGATTAAATAGTGGGAATAAATTCTTCCTAATGAAGGTGGGGAGGCCCTGGCACAGGGTGCCCAGAGAAGCCGTGGATGCCTCATCCCTCGAACTGTCCAAGGCCAGGTTCGACGGCGCTTGGAGCAACTTGGGATGGTGGACGGTGTCCCTGCCCATGGCAGTGGGGCAGAACAAGATGATCTTTAAGGTCGCTTCCAACCCAACCCACACCATTCTATGAAGATTTAATATGAAATTAATTATGCAGTGGAACTTGAGAAGGTAAGATTTATTGCTTTGTTTCAACTAAGCAGTTTCTATCCTAGTGTATTAGCACCTCACTTCAGTCCAGATTTGCACCTGTTCCTGGGGTGAAGGAGGACTAGAAATGTGGACATGGACTGGGGCAGAACCTCTCCTTGAGTGTTTGGCCTCTCTCTGAAACACAACCATGGGATAAAAAGAAATTCCTTTGCAGATGATCCTTTTGTCCTAAATATCTGATTTAGCACTTGCCCCTGCTGCTAGCAGTTTTGATTTCACCATCCCCCCTCCTCACATGTCAGCTGGGGCAAGGAGACTCAGAAATGTCAGCTAAAAACATTTTGATCCCAACACAGAACTCTCATCACAATACTATATAGGGTACTGGATGCTGTGTTTCATTTGCTGTCTGAAAACCCCACAAACGTAGTTCTGCTTTTAGGAATATGCAGGGAGACATTTATTAATTTCCTGCTGCTCTTGGTTTTCTGGAACTGCTCTATTCTATAATTTTTAAAAATAAATCATATCTGGTAAAGAGAAACAGACTTTACAGCCATGGGAGAAAACGGAACATCTGTTTTACCATGTTATCACTGGCACAGTACAAATGACGCTCTGATCCTTGTTCCTAGGCCTGACTTACCAAAATACATTGGCGAATAAATCGGATGTCTCTGCTCATCCTGTGCCTGACGCTTCCTAGTACCGAGTTCAGCTCTGGCACTGCATGTCTCAGAGCCCACCTACAGCATCAGGGAGTGCTTTGAGCAGCTGCTCATCACAGCTTGTAGGATGAAATTGGCACAAAGGCTAACTCAGACAGGAAAACCAGAAGATGCTGGATGAGATTAAAAAGTTGTCTGCATTTAGAAGATTTGTCATGATTAAAAGCTTGGGAGGAGGAGGGGTGGAATACTGCAACACTAAGACAAAAGCCATCAAATCAGAAAGCAAAACAGCTCTTCCTGCCAGGAATGGGGGCTGAAAGCTCAAACAGTTTTAACACTAAAATGAAATTCCAATAGAGCAGATCACTGAAACAAATTATTCCTTAAACATGGCAAGGCCAAAGCAGAGTTTAAAGCCACTGAAAAAGGATGAAGAATTGTGTCTCTACATGATTAACCATGACTTTATACTTATTGCTGTTTTCCTACACACACACTAGCTGTTGTCTCTGCCAAGTGTCCACATAATCACCACATTGTATTTTTATTCACAATAATCGCTTTGAAAAGGGAAGGGAAAGTCTTTCCGTGTGGTTGGTTTTGTTTTAAGTGATTGGTTCTTTTTGTTTTTTTTTTTCTAGGGTTGGATTTTGGGCTTTTTTTGTCATTCTTCTAATTTCTTTGTCAGTCAAACGTGTGACTGCATGCTGAGATACTGACACGTGCTGATGGCACATTTTGCAAGAAGGGTATTTGCTTGCCAGAAAGGTATCTTATGTACTCTAGCGAGCTATTGTAACTTCAGGGCGTTCCTTGTCTGAGTGACTTGAGAATTGACTTTCCTATTGCAGTTTTAAAGTAATTTTTGACAGAAAAGATAGTTTGTCTTTCCCAGACAATTCTGCAGAAAGGCTCAGGTGCAAAATGACATGAAACCCACTGCTTGGCCACGTGAAGATTTTTGTACAACCTTACATACGGTACACACCTCTAGGGTCTCTATAAATGAGGAAAATTGAGATACTGAACAGCCTTTAGAAAGGTGAATGCTCTTATGCCTAAAGTTAAGGTGAAGCTTAGGCATGAGCCCCTCCAACCACAGCCATTGGCTGAAAAGCTGGTGACTTCCAAACCTCTGTGGCAGTTCCAGGATGTTTTTTTCAGGTGCTTTGAGCCCCTTCCTGCAAGCTGAAAGCATGCAGCAACACACTGCAGGGGGGGTCTAACACAGCACAAGAGGGACTTCACTCTCTGCAGACAATACAGGGGCAGGAGGTAGTGGCTGCTATGTTGAAGAACTTAATTGCAACTTTGGCTTATTCTACTAGACCTGTGAAATATAATGTTCTTCAGGTTTTATGCACTGTATTTCCTGCAGTATTACTCCCTGCTGCTTTCAGCCAGGATCTCTGAAACACTCTCAGCAAATACATAATTGTTGAAGAGACGAGGTAAGTTGTTGAGTGGACAAGAGGTAACACAAGGAAGAGAAAGGGGGAGAAAAAAGGAGTGGACAGACACAATAGATGCAAACCCAGCATGTGAAGTAGTCGGGGGTATGGCTTTTGAGCTTCTCTGGCATGAAATACTCCCTTAGGACAAGCCTGTGCAGTGGCCATCATCTGCTGCTGCTGCTGCTGGCTTCTCGCTGGCTGTGCTGGCAGCAGTGCTCTTGCTGCGTGTTCGGCTGCCCTCTGCTGCAGGCAGGGCTGCACTGTGGCTGAAGCCCTGAGAACTGGCATGCTTGGCCACAGTACCACAGCACAAAGCAGGAAAGGGGAGTAAGTGATAGAGTGCAAACTGAAAGCCAGAAAACTTCAGGTGCAGAGTAAAGGAATATTAGGTACTCCAGCTCCTTCATTTTTAAAGTGTTTACGTCGACAGGCACATGAAGTTACAAATCCTCAAGTGCCTCATTTTTCTAATGAAGAAAAAAATTTAAACAAGCATTGGCATGGGATAGGGAGTTTACACCAATTTTGTACTCCGTCATTTATTAAAACTGGTGCCACTTAGCATTATGTATTCTTCTTCCCCACAGAAAATGTATTTTGTGTGAGGCTGTTTACTGCTGTAAAGTAAAAACACCCACAAGTTGCTTCTTACAAATGCAACATGTTCTTTGGCAGGTCAGTCCATCTGGAAGGACTAACTCAGCTGACAGGAAAGTGGTAAGGGCTTGAATGCACCAGCTTGCATCTGGGCAGATTCCTCAGCCTTTTGCAATGGGTTCAGTGTCATCCTTGCAGGACAGGCACAGAGTAGCAGCATACCCCAAATGCAGTTTTTACTTGTAAAATAGGAACATTGGTCCTGGTACTACCCTCTGGTTTACTTTAGTAGTTACTTCTGGTTACAGTGTTGCTGATCTCAGGCACCTCATCTATTTTTGCTGAAGCCGCTTCTACTCTAAAACTGGTGGATTCTGAACCAAATATTACAGGTTTAAAATTCTTAGAAAAACCTTAAAGGAAACCAACAATACAGCACAGCTTAAAGAATGCCCCTCCACCCCCCACCTCAAATCAATGTAGTGAAAGAATACAGAAAACAGTATAACTCATAGTAGAATACCAAAACCCACAGTATGTCATTCTTCCCCTGCACATAATTATGAAAAGGATGTATCATTGAGGTAGAATCTAACAAGATCTGAAAGCTTGTTGGAACTCAACAGAAATAAAAAACACGTGTTGAATAAGTCACAGCTGACAAATAAAGCTGGACCATTAAACCAGTACATAAGCCTTGGCAAACAATCCAGTCTTGCTTCACGTATTTCAAGTTTCAAATCAAACAAGACCGTTGCCTCACTTCATCCAGTCTTTTCAACAATAAAAACCACTGAACTTCACCATGTTAGCCTCACTTGAGTCCTGCTTTCCCTTCTAGGAAAGCAGCTTGTATTATCTGGCAGACATTAGGGGTGTGTGCGATCCATTAACTTCCTCAGTTCTGAAAATGTTTATCTTCCTAAGTATTAACCTGTTGTACCCCATTTTATTTTTTTTTTTTTTTGACAGAGATTTAGGTCACTTAACTGAAAAACATGTTTTATTCCACCTTTAAAAAGGTAATGCAGACTTTTACCTCAGAAAGCAATAGGATAAAAACCTTTATTGTTCCACCTTTGTCAGAGTTCATTTTCTACGGATATGCATTTTTGTAACATAATTTTGTTACATTAGAAACTTCAGCTCCTTAGAGGCTTAATGTGGAGTAGCAAAAAAACCTTCAAAACCAATTCAATCCCATGTCTTCAAGTAAGATACCACTTGGGCATAAGGAATCTCTAGGATTAGAATCAGTTAGATCTTCCACCTCCTCCCTTTCCGGTGTTCTTTGTCCTCATTTCATGCCAAGCTTTCACCAGTGGTTCTCTGTTCTTCCATATGAGCTCGTGGCCATAAGTCACGTACCACCTGGGAAAGAAAGTCCTAGTTAAAGTTAACTGCAACCTCTCTCTGCATCTGAGGGAAAACAGATGATCACTGAAACCAAATAAATACTTAGTATAGAAGACAAGATAAAATAAGGCACAAAGAACAACACGCTTGGAAAATGGCAGGTAAGCCACTCGTTCTCTTGACCCCAGTTAACTTGGTGTTCTTGTTTGTCTCAGTCCTGCAAATGAACAGTTTTCATGCCTTTAATTTCATGCTGCTGTGATTTCTACTTAGAAAGACATAAAAAATTATCTCCACTTAAAAGACTGTTAAAACAGTTCTGTTGCTTGTGCTAATCTTACTGACAACACAAAGCAAAAGTGTTCTTTCTTCTCCAATATAAATACAACTGCCCAATAAAGAAAAACCATGTTCCATTCAAAATGAATTTTTTTCTATAAGCACCTAAAGATTAATCTATCAAAGTGTTCTAGCTTTCTTTATATTCACAGACAATTATACATGCCAATACATGAATATCGTAAGTGATTAAGCAATGGAGGTTATGGTGGAGAGGCATGAGGGGAAGCAAGCACGTGGAAGTAGGCTGAAGATTCTCTCACAAGCCTAACTCCACACCTGAGTCGTGAGGAACAAAAGCACTTTTCTGTGAGCCAGCAGCCAGTGAACTGGCCATTCCTTTCAATCATACAGCTGCTTTCTAAAGTGGGAGGCAATGTATAGAAAATACTTTGTCCATTCAACACATGTCCTAAACAAGGCCCTATTTTAGGATGAAGTGACCAAAATCATCACTGAGTAGAGCAAACAGGTAAAACATATGTAGGTGAGGAAAACAAGAAACCTGCCAACTCCAGACCATTTTTACTGCAACTGCTATCCTCTTTTAATATGTGAATCTTCATTACCGATGCAGATTGTTCCTTATTACAACGAACAAGCTGATACAGACACATCATGACAGAAAGCAGTTATGAATCAGCAAGACTAGATCAGATGCATTTGTGATGCCAGAGAAGGGGAGAAAGGGAGATTGTACAGCACAGAACTTACTGACACCAAAGCCATGAAATAGGAAACAATTTGGTCTACAAAGCTGGTTTGCCTTTAAGTCTGGCCTAGTGAAATCTCAGGTAGGCTTTTCAAATGCCTACATAAAATATTAAAAAATGCACTTAGCAATAGGTGTGCAATTGGGTAGAAGGGGAAAAACTCAATGTAGTTCAAACATGGAACAACACAGAACTGTTTCGTACAAACTTGTTTCTAGCAGTTCTTACTAATTAGGAGGGCTCCCCACAAAGGCAATACAGCAACACTGAGAAAACAGCACTAGAGGCTGCTCAAAGGAATTTGGCCAGAGCTTGCATTAACTCTGTAGCTCTTTCTAAATTGCCAATTAGAGGAAAAACACTGAGACAAAGACATTTTTTTAGCTCTTTAAAGTTATTTTAATTTGTCCATTCTGTGCTTTGTGAGAATCCTTTCTGCCCTGTGACTCTCTTCAATGTGCTGGCAAGAGCAGGACAGAGCCAGCCAGCCCAGGTTATGGTTACAGGACCACCTGACATCTAATCCATGATTCTAAGGCAGTTCAACTCAATTCTTACAGTTCTATGCATCTGTTAACAGTGTTTTCCATAAAGTTTTACAGCACTAGAAGGGTTACAGTCAGTTGTATTCACTGCTAGTTAAGACAACTTTATGAAAAAAACCACACACTTCAGCAATACAGGAAGAGAGAAAAATACAGGATTAATTTAAATACAAAACAGAGTTAGTAAATACAGACTTACATTCCAAAGAGAGCTCCCCCAAGGTGTGCAGCATGGTCAAAAAGTCTCCAGCCTAAAGCAAGCCCTGCAGTGTCAAATGCAATTATGGCTTTTAAAGCCTAGAAAGGAGAGAACATGGAATGGACAGGATCAGTCGCAGCATAAAATGGCCAATGATAACAGTTTTCTATTCTAGCACAGAGCAAAAATTTGGAATCAAAAAACATCCTATAAATTTTATATCAAAGCGATTACTGCAAAAAAAATTGTTTTAAAACAAGAGACTCAGTCTTCAGCTGTATTGTGCTGTCAGAATACAGATGTGAGCAGCTACAGAACAGCGCAGGGTGGAAATGTGTCTTTTTCAAACAGTCTCTTCCAGTCTTCATTTCTAAAGCTACAAATACATTCCCAACTTGAGTCAAGAGGAAACAGAAATTACTTGAAAGAGTACGTGCCATAAAAGACACCATAAAATACATAACTGCAACGTTCTCATTCTCTAATTCTGATGTAGCTTAGATTTATGTGCATCTGTGCTCCTGAACACAACCTTCTAGTGGATGGAACATGTGGGGCAGCATCCCTGTTATCTTATCTGAAATAAACATTTGTTGGACGGCAGAAAATCAGGATGACAGTGGACAACTCCACAGCCAGAGCAGCATGAGCAATGGTGTACCATCTTCAGGAGGCACAAGGCACCACAACTGTCAATACCCAGGATTTTACTAAATGCCTCATTTCATAAAGACTGACAGATTTAATGCTAGGATGAAACAGTATTTTAGGCAGGATTTCTTTCCTTAAGCACAGGTGTTAGAATAGAAGCTCTATTGCTACATTGGTTTGTTTAATTTAAAAGCCAGTTACAGTACAGGTAGAGTAGATTTAAAGAGTCTATAAAGTTTAGATACACAATTATATAGTAGGGCTAAAATCATTCCAGTGTTTATACTGCAGTAGCTGATACTGCTCTTGTTTTGCTGTTGCAATGTGCACTTGCTCACAGCAATGCTCTCTATGGCTCTGCCTGTATTTCTACCCTGGCCACCTTTTTTATGAAAGATGCAGTTAAAGGGTAGCATGCAAAAAAAACCCCAGAAAGCCCCAGGTCAACTCAAGTAGAAGTGCAAGAAAAACATGAAGGCTACATCTAAGAACGTTTGTTCAAATCTATAAGCTTCGCTTACAAAAAGTGTTATATCTCATGATCTTGGAATGACCTGGCTTAACTGCTTTAAGCAGTAAAACAACTTTAAGTAGTGGACCAAAGATGATTAACTTATTAAAGCAAGTTAAGATATACATGAGAAGCTTTTCTTAAAAGTGGCAGTGGATGTGCATAAAAGAACTTAATGAAACAAAAAGAAAGGAGTCCTAGTATTACACACGAAGAAAAGTCTCAGTAGCCTATTTCTAATTCCAACAGTGTTCCTAAAAGTATCAGAAGATGGTATGCAAAAGAGGAGGCAAATATTCCTCCAGGACTGGAATGTAATCTCCTGTGAGCAGTGAAATTCTGTGTTTCTCATCTTGATAAATTTTTCTTTGAAGACCATGTACCAGTTTTACATCAGCCTGTTTCAAGTGCTGCTATAAAAAATACCATCCATCAGAAAGAAGAGGATGTGTATATAGGTGAACCTGACTCCCTCCCAACTTCTTTCACCTCTTGGGATTAGATCTGAAACAGACCCATGGAGGATGAAATTTAGGATAATTCTGAATTCACCACACTCTGCTGTAATAACTGTGCTAGGCTGCAACAATTCAGAATCGGTCCCCGGGACTTCCATGACCCCTCTTCTCTTTCAAAATAAATGTAACAGCTTAGAAACACAGATGAAGAGGACACATGCTCAGATACTGAAGAGGTAGGGGAAAAATGTTTTGAGAGCAGCATTTCTTTGAAGTTCAAAGGCACTTACACTTCCTGCTGTAAATGTGAACATCGGAAGAAGTATGATGGCCAGTTTTGCTTCTGGTATCTTCGTACACACGGCTGCAAGGACAGTCATTATAGCTCCTGACTGGAAATACAGGAAAACACATCAAAGCAAGCCAAGATGTTACATAAGGGATAATATATTTTTCTGCATGTGAACCTGTTTTCCTTTTGGCTTTTATTTTCAAATGCAGCCCTGTTTAAGGTAAACCTTAAAGTACAAAGCACCACAGAAAAGTTCAGAATAAAAATAAAACAAGACACCACTATTAAATTTCAATATCTGGAATTATAAATACTGGGGAAAAACATCCTTCAAATCCTCTTATATAATTAAGAAATACCCACTCCCGAATTTAAGATAATGATTTATGTAAATGTACTTTTTCCCAAGTAAACCCTAGAAATCTAACATGTATTAATCAAGCACAGACACATCTGAAGACGGAAATCATTCTGAAGCTTGTACAAAACCAAGGAAAATAACAGATGGACAGGGATAAAAATCTTTTGTCAATGAAACAATTCCCTGGACTGTACGAAATTGACCACGGGCTTTTGTATCCCTGAAATAATCTCAATGGAAAGGCTCTGAATGCAGTAAACTAATGCAATGTGTGGTAATCTCAGTAAGTTCAGATCAGTAAGACTAAGGGAAAGTAACTTGCTCCAGATATAGTTTATTCATAAGACAAAGGGACAATACACAGACAGCATTTCCAAAAATTCTAACTTCAGCACAGCTAAACTGTTTTTTTTCATTCCAGTACAATAATGAGAATCTGACTTTGGGCTTTTATCAAAATTATTTAGTACAGTAAGTTAAGCCTTTAAAACCTGGCAAATGTCTAGGTTAACCTCAAATTTAATGCAAGTTAAGTGTTTTAAAATGTTCTACTACTAAGAACACTTGGAAAGAAGTGGCAGCTACAGGAGCTCCTCAGCCTGCCTCGTATCGTTCATCGGGTGAGACTTTTGGCAGGAGTGCTGCCCTTCCTGCACAGCATGCCCTACAACTTCCACTGGGATCACATGCTGAGTTTGATTGTCTGATTACATTATCTCTTTCCAAAGTACTCTATTTTTAATTAGACAAGACTGCTACACAATTTTGAAATACCATTTCTGCAATAAGTTACATAACTGATCTGCTCAGAGACAAGAGGTCCTGCTGTTCAGGACTCATTTACAACTCTCAGCACTAAGTGGTGTTAGTTCTGGGCAGCTGCTGCAGCACAGGTAACGGATCTGAAGAACAGGCAAGCTGTTGCACAGAAGAACCAGTTCGTACCTGGTTACTTGGTTTTGGTAAAGCTTTCTAGTTTCCATTACCCCAAATATACTCTTGGCTTTTAAAGAGGTTAAAGAATACAGCAGGCTGTCAAATTGGCTTCAAAGGTCATTATCAGTCTCTCGTATTCCAAGATACTTACAGCTCCAAGGGATGGTTCAAACCTTCCCGTGGCCATTTTAGCAACATAACTGACAAAAGTGGAGATAACCCCTGAAAAAGAGAAATTACTACTGGAAATGATGGCAGCAATGCAGACCAGCATCAGAAAGTACAAATTAACTGTGATCTTTTGTCACAAAAATCCCAAGAGACTGTATTAAGGGCTATTTTATTTCGGTAGTAAAGCAGGAATTAAAACCAGATATGGTTTTATCATCTTTCAAAGCCCACTGTCTTAAACCCACCAAAAATCTGTATGACAGCAAGGTACTACTGCCTTTAGTATAAAGCAATGTGTGGGACTGAACAATGGCCATCTGTCATCATATATCTATTAACCAGGCACACAGTTTACTTCTATGAACACATATTTATATTTTCTAAGGGTAGTAAATATATGTATTTAACATTACCAGCAGAAAGATATACTGCAATGAACTGCTCACACCCCAGAAGAGAGACAATGCTGCTGGAAAAACTCCATAAAACATACATATTTGCTGCCATGTGGAAGAGAGAGAAGTGACTAAACGTAGAGAGCAGCATGGGAGAACACAGGGCTCCTACAAAAGAGAAAAGCAATGCACATAAAGAAGTCAGCATTTTAATTTGCTTCAACTTACACGTCATGCAGACTAGAAATTTATCAAGACACACTATAGGTTAATTATGCTTAGATTCTCAAATATAAGCTATGTAATAAACCCAGAAATGGAACAAATTTCACATTCCAAGCAATGCCTTTTGAAAAGGTAGAACATACATCCCAAAGATATGCAAGCTGTAATAAGAGCCTTAGTTACCTACTAGGGATTGTTTCATTGAAAACATTTATCTTACGACATGTGTCCTACGCTTTGAAAAAGAAAAAAGGTATTTTATTTATATATGTCTATGGTGAAGGATTTTTAATATATGAGCAGCCATATAAAATTAATTTGCAACAAAGATGAACCCAGAGGAAAAATAGTTCACCTTTTTGAAAAAGCTACTCGCTCTCTGCCCTGAAACGGCAGCCTTGAAAATGCAAATAAGCCAATTAGCAGGTTTGAAGGTCAACCTTATTTAAAATAGGAGTGTCTGGGGTGATATGCTCAGATCTGGGTAGCAGATATCTTTAGCTTTAGAGTGCGTGGGGGAACTGGTTGAGTTTCCACGTTTTCAGCAGAAGTTATGAGGATAGCAGGAAGTACCTTCCGAACACATTTGTCTCCTTGTCCTTTTAATTCTTTTCTCTGATGTAGAAGTGAAACCCCATTTTTCTGCTATTAAATATTACTACATGTTTTCCCTAGGTTAATATCTTCAACACATTTCACATACAGTGAAAGCCAGGTTGGTGCTTGGTTTGTCTGGGTTTTCTTAATGTGACTCAAAGCACAGCTTTGAAATGAGGACTCTGTACACAACCTACAGACTAATGCTTGTCTGCTGATGCAAGCACACATTCATGTGACTGATGCTGGTTCTGTCTGCATCCCACAGAACATTAAAGGGGGGAAATAGTCACATTTGAGTTCGGTTTATGAATGGCATTATGTAGTACAGTTTATTTTCCTCCTTTGCAGAGTGGCTTGATTTGCACTCTGTCCGAGAAAGCAGTTCAGCTCATGTCACTGGGAAGAGCACCTCTCATCTTTATTCAGGCAGGAGCTGCATCCCACTGCATGCAGGAAAAGGCCAGATAGCAGGCGACAGTTTTGATGTTACAGTATTTTAAAAAGCACCGGTTTTGTTTGTTTTAAAAAATCAGATCCATTACTCCTAACATTCTTCCCGTCAAACCATTTCCTGCCTAGACGGAATGATGTGTTTGGGCGTGACTGAGATCGCTTGTGGGTGATGGAGCTCTAAGTAAGCCATGTGCCACCTGAAGCTTCTGCAGTATGATCAGAAGTTCTATTACATCTCTGTGTAGGAAAGTCACCCAAATTATTGTTCACTTACTGGAGGATGGATTTGAGGTGAAATATGTAAACATAATCCGTCGCATGCCAGGCAGCCTCCACAAACAGAATACAAAGACATTTGCAGCTATAATACCTATCAAGAGGGGGAAAAAATGTATAAAAGCAAATTATGAATGTAATACATCATAATGTTTACTGAAAGCACGTATTTAAAAAGGCAGCTTTTTTCTTCTTTTTTCCATTAAAAGCAATATCCACTTCTTACTTTGTGTACAGTTTAGAAAAAGCAATGAAAAATACTGAAAGCTACATTTATATAGTGGAAGTCTTTCAGGAATGACATTTAATTGCAACTGTTCTAACATACAGTGTAATGAATCCAACAGTCCAGAAAGATCTGTGCTGAGACAGTTCAAGCTATGGTTTCAAACTGTTACTCTATTGCAGAATCAGTGAAACACGAGCCAGCTAAGAGATCCCATTTCCTGGCCCTCTTGCTGTTTATTCCCAAATGCCACCAATCTACTGCACACTTGCATTGTAACTGCACAAGGGGAGAAGACTGGGGGAACCATACACAGTACACATCCTGTCCATTTTTGGGGGGAGCCTTGGTTTTAAGGAGATTGTAAAGTTGAATTGGCATTGCTAGGGCATAGTGACCTTTGGGAGACAGCAAACGCACAGCTTTTTACTTCACAGATGTTATTGCAATCTTACTTTAAGTAAGAGTGTAAATTGTTTGAAACATAATGAAAATGTACTATTTCTTGTTTAAAGTGCCTTCTCTATTTCTATCCAAGCATTTAGTTTTATCACAGCTGGAAACATTAAAGAGGAAAATAACCATGTCCCTTTACATAATGGTAAATGTCAGATAATTATTCTCATTTGAGGTTTGCAACAAAATGCAAAAACTGTGAAAAGCCACGATCCATAAATCCTAGAACCAAAATTTCAACAGAACTCTTCTTTGAATACCCACCCCTTTTCTACCATGCTCATTTATTAGAAGAAATACTGTCCCTGCACGCCAAACCAAAGTGTTACAGAACTGTCAACTATTTCAGGACAGTAAGCCCAACCTAGTTAGGGCAAGTATCTGATGGGCTCAGGCACTGCCAGCTACAATTTCTATTGCTTGTTAGATTAACCAGATGTTGAGGGATGCTGCAGAGGCTACAGAGCATCAATCCTCACAGCCCCAACACAGTGTCTGTATCACGACCTGGCTTGCACGTTGAAGCAGTTCAAAGCATTGTACAAAACTTCCTGAGAGCACTTGTTAATTGAGTGGCCTGAGACGATTTTGGCCTCAAACACTCAGCACTTATGCAATCTAGTCTTAAACTGGGAGTCAACACTTCAAAGAGTTAGTAAGTTGGTTGAAATTCTTTTTCTAAAATGTTTCTGTAGAAAAGGTAAATGGCAGAGAAATAGCATTTAAGTGACCTTATGCTAACAACCTGCTAATACACATTCAGTAAATACTTAATGTAGAATATGTAGCAGGAGATAGGGCTCAGCTACTGGATTTGAATCAAGTTCTCATCAATTTCGTTCCACACATTACATTTCTCTCAGGGATTTCAACTGGCATTAGGCTAACCAATCAAAACTTGTTTATAACCAAAGGAAAGCTCAAGGGCTCATTTTCTGCTACTTTTCATATGTCATACTGCAAAAATGTAACTATTAGGGAATTTAATTTCCACATTTCAGTGGAACATATACACCTATTTCTTCTAAAAGCATTTGCTGTTTTTCATAAATCCTGAGAAAAATATTGCCGGGGGAGGATTCTAGTTAATCCTTCACACTCTCTCACATAGATGCATAGGAACTTTCTTAAGGCATACAAAAAATAGTTTGTGAGAAGGAAGTGTAGCAGAAATAGTGTATGTGCAGGTGTAAATTTACACATGCTTTGTGCCTAACAACCTAAACATGGTATGAAAGCCATCTGTTTTAATATACTGTACCTGTTTGCCATATTTCTCTTCCTGTGAATGTCTAATACTTGTAAGCTAACACAAACCTGTCACAGTCCGCTGACCCTCAGTCAGGCTATTCCACCAGCTGTTAACCTGAAACAGAATTGTTGTCCATCAATGGCACCGTGAAGCATTTGCAATTTCAAAAACAGTCATGTAAGGTTATATATTTTTAAGAACGGAAAGCATTTGTTTGAAATCTCTGAACTAAATAGGTTTCATTTTTTTTTACTTCTGATTGCTTTAGCTTTTCAAGTTGACATTTCCTTACTGAAGAACAGCTATCTACCCTCCTTTTCATAAAACACCCCAATGTGGATGAAGAGTTTCTTCAAAAAGAATGGGGTTATATCCTTTTACACAACTCCAGTGGGTTCACACTGCTTGCATTAAACAAAGATCTAGCCCATAATGCTGACTTTAGCAGATTAGCCAAAGTTAGCATAAATCCTGCCTCGCCTAAGCCTCACCCTAATGCTGTCTAACATCACACCACCCACCTTTGAGTGATTCCACTTTTGTGCCAGGATCACTTTTGCAGAGGTGGCTCACAAGATGTGGAATCCATTCCCCCTTGCGTCCAGCTCACCCAGCCCTCCTCCAAGTTTAAAACCCCTGAAAAAGTTTATTTTGAGTGCAGTCAGCCCACAGACAAATTGCACCCCCCTTTCCCTTCCTCAGCTTTTGTCATCATTTTGGACATATATTTTGTTGCTACCTCAATGACCTTCCAAGCATATTGATGGGGACAATGTCATAAAAATTATCTGCAGGTTGGAGGCAGGGGATATAATTCTGTATGAAACAAAGTATTCACTATTTGATATCAAAGTAACAACTTCATTGCATTTTTTGTTTAATTCTCTGCCAGAGGATATTCTTCAGTATAAGAACACAGAACAGACGTGATTTTTCTGAAATACAAGGATTGTATGCCCTCAGAAACAACTGGGGGAATCCTGAACTCTTAGAAACAGAACTTACCCGTTGAAGATGGGGATTGGGAGTTTAAGCCTATTAACAACAGGGCAGTTTAGTTTTCTTTGTTGGATAGCTAATCACCAGATCTTCCCCTTCACGTTTTGAAGGAAAACAAAAGTACAAAGGCATAATTATTGAAAAATATTAAGTGCTGATCATAATCTCCCCTGCAGGTCATATACACCAAGCAAGAAAGCATGCTGGGATATAGGTAATTTTCTTTCTAGCAGCTTATACGTGGTTCTGTGTTTTAGGTTTTTGACCAAAACAGTACTGATAACACACTAATGTTCTACATTTTAGTGAATGGTGTTTGCATAACATCAAGATCTTTCTCATTTCTTGCTCTGCTGCTGCAGGTTGCAACAGGCTGGAAGGGGACACAACCAAGCAGATGACCTGAACAAACCAAAGAGATATCCCCTACCAAATAATGCCATCCCTCTAGAAGAGGGGATTTCAGGAGGTTTAACATATTTTTCTCATGAACTGGTTGAGCACTGGTCTTTCCACGGGAGATTGTGAGTGACTGCCTTTGCATCACTTGTTTTCTTCTCTCTTCTCACACTTACTAAACAACGTTTAGGTGATTGTTTTATCTTTACCCCCAGGTTTTCTTGCTTTTCTTCTTCCCCCAGCCCACTGGAGGTTTGTGGGGGCCGTGAGTGAGGAGCCACGTGGAGCTCAGCTGCCCACCAGGGTTATCCCACATTGCCACAGCAGTGCTGGTGTGCACCATACACATTAGAAAAACAGCTGCTGCTTGTCCTCCCCAGGATCCCGAGCCTCTCCAGCTCCACGCTCAGCCCTACTTCCCTTGGACAAGCAGACCTGAAAGAGTATCAAGCCTGGTCTATCACAAGCCAGTAGTAACCTTGAAACAAACACAAACATACGTGAATGTTTAGGTTAGTTTTAAGTATACTTAATTAGAAACTAAATGACTGATACTTTTGGGATGCCAACTAAATTTATAACAAATCTTGCAGCACTTATTTTGTTCTTGCTGCCTAAACTCCAAAGTACTGGCATGGAAATGTCAGCTCTCAAAGTAAAAAAGCCCTCTGAAACCTCGTATCTTTAACAGTTTAGAGGCTGAAAATACAAATGCATTTCAGAAGCCAGAACACTGAAAAGTCTTAAGCATAAGATTGAGAATTTAATCTAGCTCTGTCCTCTGGGAATTCATGTTCACTTCTGAGAGCACTTAAGATACAGCAAGAACATTTGTTGGGTTTTTTTATGGTGAAAAAGCAAACGGTACCTAGTTTAGATGAACAAATTCCAACTCCTGACCTCTCTTTCCTGCATTTCTGGGTCAAAATGGTATTTTTCTCTATTTTTTCCACTATAACTTTTGCAGTGATATCAGGTTACAGTTTTCTAGAACTAATTCTATCAGTTTCCCTTGTAAGTCAACTTATCTATTGTAACTTGTTGAGAAGCCTGTATTTCTCCAAGTTCCAAATCAGAAAAACCGGGACAAGTATCCGTTGTACAAACGGTGCTCACGCGAGAGCAGGAGAGACGCGGCTGTGCCTCGCACTCCCGCAGGGATCCACCCCCGTGCGAGCAGCAGGGGCCTGGCTCTGTGTACCTGCTTTCTGAAGTCGCCTCTCTTCTGCGGCCGCATTTTATCCATCCAGTCCGCTCGAGCTTCCTCGAAGTAGGTCTGGACGCGCGACTTGAGCGACTCATACTGCCAGATGGCGGCGGACCCGAAGGCCGAGCCTGTGAACTGGGCGATACCGGACAAAGGCTCAGTGACCGCTCCATCCCGAGGCAGCCGGGCACGTCCCGGGCTAACACCACGCGCCCAGCCGGCTGCTCAGCCCCGAGCGGTGCGAGCACGGCAACGGGACCTGTGGCACCGCTGACCAGCGGGACTCACAGAATCACCGTGTCCTGAAGGCTGGAAAACACCTTTACGATCATAAGTCCAAATGTCAAACCAGCACCACCAATGAGTTCACCGTGTCCTCGAGTGCCACATCCACGTGTTTTTTGAACACTTTCAGGGATGGGGACTCCACCATTGCTCTGGGCAGCCTGTTCCAACGCTCTGCAACCCCTTCTGT